>CAHIKZ030002844.1:2680000-2815000 GCA_903632075.3 Acanthosepion pharaonis | reverse complement strand
AGTCACAAGTCATCATTACTGAGGATTTGAGCATGCTGGCCTTGTTCAGACTGTTGGCCATGCTAGTTAACACACACTCTCTCAGTTGTTAGACTGTTCGCTTTCTGACCTGGGTTCAAATTTCACCATGGTTGATTTGTCAGAAAGGTGACTTCTTAAATTTATTGGTCTAATGAAGGTATCACACTCACATTCCAGAAATTTTAACTAAGATCTGCTAAGCACAGTTCCAGTATAAACAAAAGGTGGGCTCTGTGAAGTGTTTCAAACATTCACAACATTTAAAATAGGGCTCAGTAGAATAGTAGGGCTATAATTCTTTATTATAAGATATTACATTTGAACATATGTAACCTGCTACATCAATGCATCCATATTTCAATGCCTATCATAGCATCTCATTAGTATTTTAAAGTTGGTGATCTGTTCCTTGAAATAAAGCCAAGAAATGGACAGCTATCTTTTGCCAGTTACAAAGCTTTAGAATATAAGGTAGAAGAGAATCCAAACACCAGTACTCAAAAATTATACAAGCTTTAATTATATAGTAATTGTTGAAGTTACTAAAAGAAAGAAAAATACTTTTAACAAGAAAAAAAATGACGATAGTTGAGGACTCTACTTGACCATGAAAGTCTTTTCCCATTATCTGATATTAGGGCATTAAAGGATGTGTAAGACAACTATGCATTGTTTCACCAATTTAATTACCCTATATAACAAAGAGAACTAAATTTATGGCAGATACAGAAAAAATATGCAGAAAATTCCAGAAAAGGTATTAAAGGAAAGTGGAGAAAAAAGGACTAACCATTATTGTAAGAATATGGAATGTATGATTGTCAGTAAGTGTAACAACCCAAGATGCCAGTAATGATTTGGAGAAATCAAAATTAAGCAATTAAATATCTGGGAAGTGCACTATATACATTATTCGGACTATTGACCACATCTTTGTTGCCATATCACATTTTGGCCATTGTACACTCTGGCCTTCTTCAGGTGATTGGAATGTCGAACTGAACCCTTTATTTCACTCACTGGGGTAGACTGTTCTAGTTCCATGTGTCATGTTTGATGGATGTCCGTTATCAGTTATCTCCTGTAAATTCTCCTCTCCAAGTTCTCCTCTACCTTAACCAGGTATTGAACTCACACTCCTTGGGTCCTGTCCCTGAATCTAACCTTTATCTACTGTGTCATGTGTCATTGAGGAACTAGAACAGTCTACCCCATTGAGCGAAGTAAAGAGTTCAGTTCGACATTCCAACCACCTGAAAAGCCTGGAGAATACAATAGCCGAAACATTGTGATAAATATGGCAACAAAGATGAGGACAATAGCCCGAATAATGTAAATAGTGTACATAATACCTCATCTCAGAAATACTGACAGATCTGAGAAGTGTTTTAACAAATGAAAGAAAACGTGACACCAAAATCTGAAGGTGCATTGAATTATTGAAAAAATGCTTTCTAAAAGCAAAACAAAGTATTAAGAAAGAGAAAACTTTCATTAGAAGCAAAGGAAACAGAGCTCAACTGCTATGTAATATCAGTCCTCCTATATGGTGGTGAATACTGGACTTATTTCATTCCAGAGGAAGAAGAGACTTGAGGCAACAGAGATGTGATTCTACAGAAGAATGCTGAGAATACATTGGACAGAACATGTGAGTAAACAAGAAGTTTTAAAGAGAATGTATACAAGAAAGACATATACTTAGAATAAGAAAGAAATAGCTGAAATTTCTTGAACACTTAATGAGAAAAGAGGGCTTTGAGAATTTGACACTCACAGGACATAATGATGTCAAAAGGGAAGAGGGAAACAGCAAGCAATATAACTAATAGGCTTGTGCAAATGGATCACAAACAAGAAGTGGGAGGGATAGTAAAAAAAGGCAAACACTGCTAAGACATACAAAGGACAGGAAGTTGTGGAGAGCTATGATCACTCATTTTCTAAAAGGATATGGCACAAAGAAAAAGAATACTGTGATTCCTGTTAATTACCATTACCTCTTCTAAATTCTTCTTTTTATATTTAACCCAATGAAAACACATTGCACGCCTCTTCATCATTACTTTTACACTGTACTGGAAACAACAATTTAAAAAAAAAATAAACACTGTCTATATGTACACTTGAATTTCATTGCAGATAACTTGGGCTTGTGTTCCTTTGTTTTATTGTTCTTCTTTGTAGCAAGAAACATTAAATAATGTGTAACACATCCAGTCACTTGATTATGCAATCAGTTTCCCCAAGTTCTTCTGATCAATGAGCTTTAATGAATTTCTATAGTGATACTATGTCAAATCTGGTATCAGCTGTTGAATATTATTTGGTGTAATGAGAAAACAGAATAAAAAAGAATTGATTGAGGATATCAGCTTAAAGTGTAATAGTCTGGGTTGCATGAGAAACAAACTTTTATTTTCCAGAAGATTCCAGTGTCATATCAGTAACAAACAAATGAACCCACAATCTCAAAAATCATAAACCTTAGTTCTAACCCTAACTATTAATAATATTAATACATAATATATATTTTAATCAGTTTATCCCAAGTAAGGTGATAGTTCCACTAAGATGCAAGGAATTACTGGGAGTAAAAGAGAATGAGAAGACTTTAGAAGGAACCAGAAACCCAATCCTAAACAGGAAAGAAGGGATAAACTTGTAGTCCTGTTGAAAAGACCAGGAAGGAGTATGTAGACGAACCTCTCTGTTCCTATTGACCCATTACCTGCAATGAGCCCCATTTGGGGATCTGTTAAAATTAAACTCACTACATGTTATTCCTTGTATTTACATTGAATTACTTATATACATTGCATTTGCAGAGGTATATTTTACAACACTTAGCCTTTAAAGTTTCTATTATTAGCCGTAAGAAGACACTTTCTGTCATAATTTTACATTTCACAAGTAGAAAAATAATGACTATTTTGAAAAGTATTTTTTTATAATTTCTAATCAATATTATTTTTTGATGTTTTATACACATATATAATTGATGTTCTAGTTTCTATAAAAATGACAATGGTAACTACTGACATTAAACATAAGGAATAAATAAACTCCTAAGACACCTGTCTGGGCACAAAATGAGCATTAAAAAAATTTGGCTGTTAATGGGTTAAATTAACACCAAATTGTAATTAATTCATTTGGGAGACTTTCTACAGGTGTGCAATCTGTACTTTTTGTCTAATGTAAACCAGAAAATTAAATACCGTCCAAATGGTAGAAACAGATAATCATAATTTTCATTATATGTAGCCTTTCAATAATACTTGTAATACAAGCAATTATATATATATATTTTAAAGCAATTCATCCCAAGCAAGGTGGGAGTGCCACTAGCATGCAAGGGGTTACAGAGGATTGAGAACAAGAGTAAAGAGGCATGTTTGAAGAAAGGATAGAGAGAAGGATGGGGATACAAGCTCAGATGTCAATTGACATTACACATGAATATTTGAATATTGTAGTCATCAGGGAAGCAAGTAAGGGGAAGGGAGTTCCACAGATGGGAAGTGAGGGAGACGAAGCTGTTTGAGTAAAAGAGATAGTTATATTTAACTTTTTTGACAGTGAAAGGGTGGGACTGAGATGGTAGCTTGGTAGCTCATTGGAACAGATATATATATATATATATAATAGAGTACAGTTTCAACATAGAAACCAATACTGTATGGTGACTGTCAGTTTCATGCCTCAAGCAATCAGTACCATATGTTACTACTATTTATGTAGGCCACTGGAGGCCTTTGAGAAAGGATGGATGGAAGAAATCATCCTATTGCAATTATTTTATTTTGAACTAATGTTTTAAATTATTTATAAATCTGACCTTGACATTGTTTATTTTAATTATTTATTTTTATTTTACTTATTTATTCTTTCTATATTATTTGTCTCCAATATCAACCACACTTTCTCCAAGAAATATATTAAATTTTAAACAATATATATGTTTTTTTTTTCATTTTATCATAACATTCTCACCCATCAGTTGTTTAATTTACATGTTTTTCTTAAAATCAATTTGAAAAGGAATGCTCAAATTACAACAATGTTGTAAACAAATAATACCCAATTAAAAACTAGAATGGTTTCTGTAGCCTAATGTAAGGCCTCTTTCATGTAAAATGAGCACCTGGTATAAGAAATACAAGTTGGAGACTTAGAAATTTATCCTTTATTTTGATTTTCCTGTGTACTTCAATACCTGAAAAACGGATCCACTGACAAAAACAACGAAGAAATTAATGCAAAATTAATGCTGAAAATGATGAAGAACTGATGGCAGGAAAATATGAAACTATATGAGTCACCACAGTAGGCCATCAGAAAAATATTTTGATGAATATATGTTAATATTAATAAATAAATCCATCTTAATAAAACTGACTAATACTTTCTTGAATTTAATATATTGTTGATCGAAAAAATATAAGAATGAAGGTACAGGATCATACAGAAATGACTATACTCTGTCAATGTTTTCATACAAAATTAAAAGAAACATATAGTTTTCATTATTTATATTAGAACATTATGCATTTGAAACCAATATTATCAGGTAATATTTATAAAAAAATTGTATAACACTGAAAAATGAATATGTACCAAAGAAAAATGGCTACAATTAGCATGTGATGGGTGGCAGATATCGCTGACAAGTATTTGTTGGTTTCTTTCTGTCAACCATGCAAACATCTTTGCTATACAAGTACAAGACAGAGATTCTCAGTTTGCTTGTGGACTTTCTAGAATGGCAAGCATGTTCACTTTGGAGATTTATAACAATACCATTCACATTAGCAATAAGTTTGTCTCCTAACAGACAATGGTGCAGTTTTCAGCACCTGTGTATTTTGGTGTCTTATGATGGTTCTATGATTTCCTATCATACAACACAACAGATGAAGTTTCTGTTGAAGTTTCATTTATGATGGTTTGGGTTTAGTGTTTATAGTGGTTTGCACAAACTTCCAAGACAGAATATGTTACTGCTGAAAAAGGAATAACTTCCTCTAAAAAAGTTTACTTAAAACCAATATTTGACATGACTACATATTATTTCTATTATTGATTGTATTCTTTACTACATCAACTTAATAAGATTTCACTGGAAAGTTCTTCCACTCTGACAGTAATTGTCATTTTTTTCTGGAAAGGAACAATACCTTTTTCCAAATTAGAAGCATGTGGAGACATTACTGAACTGAACATTTGGATATTGAAAACTGATTGATAGGAAGTATTTTTAACATGGTTCACTTGCCTTCTAGAAAAATAGTCATTAGTAATTTTTAAACATCCTCAATGTACAGGATGAAATAAACATTTTTTTTATAAGGGAAAACTCATTTTTGGGTGACAACATATTCATTTTTAGCAATAGAGATCCAGTGCTGTAGAGTTTGGTGATTAATCCTGACTGATGTTTTTCTACTAGAAGAAAACAAAACCTTGCCATTTGGTTTAGAAGAAAATTTACTTTCTATATAAATGTGGTAGAAAGTGTACTCAGTTATTAGTGATTGCAAGTTTGAGTTAGTTTATGTATATAGTGAAAGACATAATTATATATAAGTATTCTCAGAACAATTGATATTATTGTGCTGAATTATTTACAATGATTTCGTTTTCCTTTTCTATAGACACTTTTGTGTTAATTGTACCTACACTTTATGAATTTAAGCATACTACTATATTTGCAACAAGCTCTCATCATTTTACATTGGAAATGGTTAGATGTAAACAAATTCTATGCTAACACTTTCTATTTACATTGTTTCAATTACTGTCCTCATTTTTATTGCCATATTCACAACATTTCAGCCGTTGTTGGAATTTTGAACCAAACCTTTTATTTAGTCCACCAAATATCACCTGAGCAAGGCTAGAGACTACAATGGTTAAAACATTATGAATGTGGAAGTAAAAATGAAGATAACAGTCTGAACAATGTAATTAGTTTAAAATAGTTACAATACCTCATCTCAAAAAATAAACAGATACTAATGTTTTATTCGTGCACACTACTCTGGCTTCTTGCTTTCCTGTCAACTTTGATCTTCAAAAATTTAAATTCATTATCAATCATTATCTTCTGTCTTCTTAATTCCTGTTATTTTATTGTTTTCTCTCTTTAATAATGCTTTTTTTTATATTCTCTCACATTCAGTAACTCCTTGCATCTTAGTGGCTTTATTCCCTTGTTTTGCATGAAATAATTAAAAAAAAACTTAACCAATGGTAAAAAAAGCCAGAATGTTTTGAATGAGGAAAGACAATAAATGTACACAAAATAAATTTAAAAAAGCAAAAAGAGAAGAAAAATCAAAATTTCAAAGAAAAAACGTAAATCTAATTTTGGGGTAAATAACTTGTACAGTATAAAAATGCTAGACATTCTTGATTTCGAAAATGATGCTTGAAATGGTTTTAACAATTTCTATTTTTTTATTTTGCTTGAAATTATAAATAGATTTATAACTAATTTTCATCAAATCTATGAAAGAATATTTTAAAAAATATGTATAGAAAACAGGTGCAAAATCTATATCACGTTTTTGTTAAATGAGATATAAGCAGTTGAAACAGTCATAAAACTCTTCATGGGGAAACTCAGAATTGATTCCATTCAATATGTAAATTATTTGCCATTTTCTACTTATAAAGTAATCAAGTCCAATGTCCATGAAATGTTTATAGTTAGTTTTGTTACAGGCAGTAGGAATTCACTCACCATTGCTATTACCTGTTAATCTAATTATTGATATTTGAAAGAGGCCAGCAGTGAACAAGGTTTCAAGTGCTTCATGAATGATGGCATTAAATTCAACAAGGGCTTTTTAAATTCAATAACAAATATAGAAAAAGATGAAGTTTCTGTCTTGTAGGTTGAATAATATTTCAGCAATATATGTCATGTTTTGTGGAATTTGACTTCCTCAAGATACTATCAAAAACTCACAATAAATCTTTTTATGAGAAATAAAATTCATGTGTCTTTAAATTACATTACAATATGCATCTAGAAGCTGACCCTGAGAGAGCAATTAAAAATCAGAGGATGTAAATTTACAATTAACATTTTTCCTTGCATGGTTTTTCTTTTAGAGTTAGAATATTTTAGCAGCCATATTGAATAAGGTAAAGCTATATATATATATATATATATATATATATATATATATATATTCTTTTGTGGAACTCATTACCAAGTATCGGGGTACTCATCAACATTTCCTTATGTGTGAAATGAATTTCATGTTGAATCTGAATGGATGTCCCCAGCTACCACATTGTAGGGTAGGAAGTTTTGGGGATAGAGAGCTCTGACTTTTCTTTAGAGTCTATTTATCTCTTCTATTTGTCTTCTGGTGTTTTTGAAGGATGCTGTTTTTTCATGGACTGCTCTTTTCTAACTGGTTCTTTGTGCAGTTTCCATCTCCTGATTAACTGAATCGATTTCTGTCCTTGGCAAGGTGTTTTTGAGCTGATCCTTGAATTGAAAATGTGGGGCTCCATGTGGTCTCTTACCAGATGTAAGATCTGAGAAGAGGATTTGTATGTGTGGGCAGATATTTGGTATTCAGACAAAGTGTCTGGCTAATCAAATTTTGTGGTGAGTCATGATGGTTTCTAGGTTCTCCATCTTTGCATGGAGGAGAACTTTGTTGTTTGTGATGCACTCCAGCCATATGTTTCACAGGATTAAAAGTTTCACTTGATGGAATCTTTCAAGTTTGTGAATGTCTCTTTGATAGAGTAACCAGTTATATACATATATTTACACACACATGAACACACACAGAGGGTGCAAATTGTTGCCATTTTATATTTTTTTATTTTATACATTTGTTTTTGTCTGTGAGAAAAAGAGCATTTTGATGCAATTCACTCTATCAGAAATTTGAAAACAGCATGCTGTACTGATTGGTATTCACACCAGAAGCTCCAATACAAACATTGCAGAGTGTTTAGTTGTCAATCTGAGCACAGTGAAGAGCATTCAGAAAAAGTTGGATGTGTTTAATGGTGATTATAAAGGTGTTTGGTATGATCACTAGTGATGGCAATGTTATGCCTTCATTCATCTTCCCACAAAGCTAGAGACTTACCACAGGAGACCTACATCAAATGCCTTGAGGAGGTAGTGCTACCCTGGATCAAAAGGGTGGCTGCTGGAAGACCCTATGTCTGACAAGAGGACTCTGCACTGTGTCATACAAGTGAGAGAATCCAGTCATGGCTGTCAGAAAATTTTTGCAACAATGTCACTCCTTACATCTGGTCACCTAACTCTCCAGACTACAACCCCTTGATTATTATGTGTGGGGCACAGTTCAGGTTTTCAATTACTCAATAATCTAACATAACTGTATTGATATTTCATAAAATTACTAAGGTGCAAGGTCTGATGTTTGGTAGAATGGTTGATATCGTGATTCAATGATTGTTTTGACTGCAAACAGATTTTTTTTGTTTTGAAAATCATTATCTGAAATCTTTGATTTAAATTTGACACTTTTTAACAGGGGAAAATAAAACTGAAAAGTTTTTAATTTTTTCCCCAAATCACAAAACATCAAAATATTAATGTATATAAATTCTATGCATATGCTTTCTTTGTCATATTTTGATTTTTCCTCATCCTTTTATGCATAGAATTTATATACATTAATTTTTCAGCACCCTCTTATATCTTCTAACATTAATAATTGTTAAAAAATGATATTATGTTAACAGTTTTCTCTCTTTCTCTCTCTCTCTGTTTTTTTTTTTAAATTGTGTTCTTTCATAGCCATAGATTCCTTTTCTTTATTTTATATGAATTGCTGTGTATTCTTGATAAGGATAGTGAAGTGGTTTCCTGTTATGTTCTGCATGGTTTAGAATTTCAAGTCTTCCTTTTCATAAAGAAAGATCTCAGTCTACACTGCTACTTAACCCTGAATTGTTGGAAGAAAAGATATATTCATGCCTTTTCCAAATATCATTTGTGTGAAGGTGAACACAGTAGAATAGGATGGAATTTGAATTTCTGCTGCTGATTCCACATTCTATACTCATGAACATTAGCCTACCTGGTCATCTTGATTTTGTTAAGAAGACAGGATTATTAATATTAGTTTTGAAAGCCAATGATATTGAGCTCATTTTTCAAAGTTGTGTAAGTCAGGCTTTTTGCCAATTAATATATATCAATTGCAATTTGTTTATATATAATGTTTATCTGTGTGTGTGTGTTTGTAAAATAGACTGCATATATTTCAAGCATTCATCAACTTCTTCATCTTTGCTCCTTTTTTTAGCACATGTTTTCTTTTTATCTTTCTGTGGTTCTCTAAATATAGTATAAGATACACTAATAGAATCCAATGCCATGGCTGGAGACTAAGTTGACAAAACCTAAATTAACATACAATTTATACTAATATGCTAAAGTTTATGTATGTATTCAGATTTCATGGCAAAATGGAAAGTTTTATGGATCCAGTGCTTTGCATCTCAAGTAATAACATACTATGTAAGTTTAACCTTAGAGGTCAGCAAAGAGCACAGCATGTCATTTCTAGCCAAAAGAAGAAAGTTCTAGTAAAGTGGACCACAATACTGTATTTGGTCTTTTAGTAAGGAAACTCAAAGGATATCCTCTTTAAAATCAGTTATGTGATGATGACCTCAGAGGCCTATCAAGGTCAACAGGAGCCATAAAAATCACATTTCTAGCCAAATTAAGCAAGATGCTGAATTTGTTATAAAGTACAAAAATATTTTCGGATTTCATATATAGTGGAGCAAATAAGGTTAGATTTTGCTTTAGAGATGATTAAAACTATAATTAATCTGTAACCGGGCAATTACATTCTTGGTGGTAATTTGGTTTATCTGGAGGTAAAGCAAGCTGAAAAATATATTACAATAGATGGTGCTAATTGCCAAGTTCAGTGGAGATCATTAAAGGTTAATTTTGAAATAAAATTGTTTCTTTTTTCATCCGAGGGAAAAATCTCCAAGTGCTCAATTTTTATTTGTTTGTAAAACATATGCAACCTTGAAAAAACCCTTTGGAATAAAAATTCTAAAGTTGTCAAGATTAAATTTGCTTTTCTCAGATGTTTTAAATAGAAAAATGATCCCAAACTACAGAAACAACTGGTAGCTCCATAAATCAAAGAATAATGCAAGTGAAGGAATATGGTCAAAGCTGTTGCAACAAATATCTGGAATGGTTCAGCTGCAGAAGCCCACAGACACAATTTCAGACACTTTGTAAGCTGTTCAGACTCTAAGTTCTTCTTGAAATGCTCTGTGCACCTCCCCACATGTTTTGTCAAAACGTTTGGATGCCTATTAAGATCTCAGGAAACTTAACCCTCCGAATTTGTACAATTAAACTTTTCAGGCTATAAAGACACATACCCTAACTAGTATAGGCAAAAAGAATTTAATTGTCAAGATCCTTAGAATTATATGAAATTTGAATTCAATTGATTTAAATTTTCAGTAAGGCTTTGCTATACCATTGCCATAAAAAAGCCACAAAGACAACTTCTCAAGAATGCTGGTATCAGATTGATAACTTCATATTTCCTATGTTCATCTCTGTAATGTTTGCTCTAGGGTTGGATCCCAAATACCATTGAAACAGAATCTAACTGGACTGAATAAAATGCTAGAAAAGCAATTAAACCATTAATTTAAATCAATAACAAAGAAACAAATTATGAGGCTTCAAATATACAAAATTTAAAGAAATAGCAAAACTAATAAAAATAACTATAATGAATTCTTTTAAATTTAAGCTTTGAACCAGGGCCTTCATCTTTGTTGCTTTTAATTCTATTTTTTGGCTGGTCTATTCATTGGTCTTCTTCTAGTTTCTAGAAATTATCAAACAGATACTAAGTTATAGAGCCCAAATACTACACTGATCCTAGGCATATGGCTAGAGAACCTCACTATATATATATATATATATATATATATATATATATATATATATATATATATATAATTCTCTATTTTATCATGCTGTAAACAAGTTCTTGTTTAATCACTGGATTTAAGCAGTACTTAGATGGTAGACTGCTTGAGAACACTAGGCACTGAAAGCAAATGTCTATAATGCAAAATATGTTTCAGACTTACATAAGTTACAAAGGGTTTATAAATTGTATAAAATAAACCAATATCCTTTTTTATTGGTACTGTGCATATTTATATGTTTAAAAATTAATTTGTGAAGCTATTTTTAGAACATAGCAAAATATATTGTCATTTTTGAAAGTATGAAGAACTAGCATATAAAATATATATGTAGATGTCTATATTTCTGAGATGAGGTATTATGTACATTATTTACATTATTCGGACTACTGAACTCATCTTTGTCACCATATTTACCCCAGTGAGTGAAATAAAGTGTTCAGTTCAATATTCCAACCACCTGAATAAGGCTGGAGCGTACAATGGCCAAAACGTTGTAATAAATATGACGACAAAGATGAGGACAATAGTCCGAATAATATAAATAATATATGTAGATATTTTAATATCAATCATGCATTATACTTCCATCTTAAAACTATTTGATGACTAAAATAATTAAACAAAATAAAACTAAACCAGTTTGAAACAAAAACACCTATGCTTCTCAACCTTTCTTTCTCCAACATTTATAGTATTCATACCAATTTCTGTCGTACAGAATCATTTCTTTTGAAATGTTCTCCAGACTTCCTAGCTCTCAGTGAAACTAACCTGAACCATTCAATTTCTGCTACAGAATTTTCTGTTTGTAGTCATTCTCTTGATTGAAAGGATTAGTGTCTACATTTATGGCCTCAGTATCTATGTTTGTGAAAATCTAGTGGCTATCGAACTGTTACTTGAGTCTTGAGATTGTCCTTATATTTTTTTCCAACATTCACTGTTTTAAGTGTTCTACTAGATTGGCAGCTAGGTCTCATCATTTTATCATTGAATTATCTAGATGTAAACCTAAGTTCTATTCTAATAGTTTCTTTTCTCATACTTCTCACATGTGAACCTCTCTTTCAGTTTCTTGCTTACTTGCCACCTACAATCTTCAAAAATTTAAATGAAATGCCAATTAGCATCTTCTGTATTCCTCATATGTGTTCTTTTATTATTTTCTTTTGTCCTCACCACTAGAGTTTTTGCTTATGAATCAATTATTATCAAGGGAGGTAACTTTTCTAATTATCGTCATTTATTCTCACTGAGTGTTTATCTAAATATAGGATTCTAAAATACAGGAAAAATAAAAACATTTCATGTGTACTTATAAAGTTTAGGTGGACATAAGAAAAAAGACATTGAGAATATGAATAAGCTGATGAAACAAGCATTTTGAGAAGCTAAAGATGTCTTGCAATTCAAGGGAATGCAAAGAAGTCTTAAGCTTGACCCAAAACGGATTTTAAAAGAAAATCTGCTATTTGACCAGACTTGGGAAAGTAAATTGAACCGAGAACTTTTCAGCACCCCCATATATGCACAAAATATATAGGGTAGATTATAAAACAGGCATTGGAAACTATCTTCTGTAATTGCTTTTATCTCTTAGAATTTCATAAGCAAGTCTTTCAAAAAAGAAAATGCCATTTGAACATTTCAGTATGCTCTGTGAATAGAATGCAGTTTTGAACTCTGGGATGTGATTCTTATTTTATAAAATTTATTATAAATTATCCTTGATAAAATCTCAAATGTCAAATTTAATGGCTTATTTCAGCAAATCAGAAAGAAAATTCAAAGAGTTTCAAAACTATTTTTTAAAATTCATACCGTTATTTGAAATTTAATATTCAAATTAATCTATTCCTTCATTCCTAAGGTTCTCTTTCCCATAAAAATGTGCAGTACACACACACACACACATACTTACATACATACATAGATACTGCTTATTCTCTATACTTAGAGAATGAACTAAAAAATGCATTCTTCTATATTTGGTTCAGTTTCTTTGTTAGCCACTGATTTTTATTCTATCTTAGAGTTCTTAAATTCTCTAACAACTTATATCAGTAGTGTCCTTATCTTCCCTTTTTTATAATAAATTTACTGTTTTAAAGGAAATAATATAAATTGCACAGGCTGAGAGATTGATAGTTTAAGTGCCAAGTTTGTGGTATTCATAACCAAAAACTCATCTTATTATAAAAAAAAAATGATTTCAAACCAGTGAAAATATCCTTTGCTCACTATTTACATTATTCGTACTATTGTCATCATCTTTATTGCTATATTTATCATGTTTCAGCCATTGTACACTCCGGCCTTCTTTAGGTAGTTGGAATGTCGAACTGAGCCCTTTATTTGCTGCAGAAAGAAATATAAAGGGGAGACTTTAAGGTAAGGCTTCAAGAACACCAGAAAGCTGTAACACAAGGGGGAAGTGGAAAAATCAGGCATGGCTGACCACATATGGAGAGAAAAGGGAGATCACCTCCCTCTGTGGGATCAGGTTGAAATCATAGACAAAGGACATCATTGGAAAATTCGTAAACTTAAGGAATCAGCACATATGCTAAGCCACAAAAATCTGCTGAGATGACCAAGCATAGAAATGAATACAATATGGGAACCATTTATAAGCAGTGCCAGAGAAAAGCAATAATAACAATGAAAATTGCAATATGAACTTTGGAAAAATATGCAATGATAACAGCAAAAATTGCAATATGAGCACTGATAAAAATGGTTGCTGAAGACATTAGGTTTATAATACCCAGAAATCCATACCCAGATGTCCTCAAGGACACATGGCACAGTGGATAAAGGCATTAATTAGATCATGTGACAGGACCCAAAGAGTGTGAGTTCAATACTTGGTTAAGGTGGTGGATAAATTGAAGAAGGGAATTAACAGAAGATAACTGATATTCATTAGACATGGCACTTGAACAGTCTACTCCAGCGAGCGAAATAAAGTGTTCAGTTCGACATTCCAAACGCCTAAATAAGGCCGGAGCATACAACGGCCAAAACATTGTGATAAATATAGCAACAAAAATGAGAACAATAGTCTGAATAATGTAAATAGTGTACATAATACCTCATCTCAGAAATATAGATATATCCTTTGCTTTCTATTAAGAAATGAGAAAATTAATTCAAGTCTTTACAAAGATCATAATCTTTACCGAGCTGAGAGAAAATGATTCAAACATTTCAAAATAGTCATTAAGGTTGCATAATTCCCAAAGTGAGAAGCGTAATTCAGCAGAAAGTTTTACTGAAAATGTAGTCTAGAATTAGAATTTATACATAAAATCAGAAAATAGTGGTTGAAGTTTGAGACACATTACAAGAAGGCTTGGAAAATTGAACACTCACAGAACTTATTGAATGAAAAAGGGCAAAGGGAAACAACAAGTAACCTACCTAATAAATTTGGATGAATGGAAGGCAGAGTGAGGAAAACAAGGGATGGTAAAGTGTCAAAACGCCAGTGGCAGATTGGTGGCTTGCATGTATGGGCCTTTCCCAGGGCCATTTTCACATAAATTATTGTAATGAGCCTAACTGAAATTTGAACACAGCTCTCTGATTTCTCATACTGTGCTATTATCCATTACACCAGCTGCACATCCATGTTTACAGCACCTGATATTCCCAAATGGTCACCCATCTAAGTACTGACCAGGATTAACATTGCTTAAATTTGGTGATTGAATGAGTACCAAGTTTTCAACATTATATGACCATAAGCCTAACATGACACAATATGAGAAAACAAAGTAATATTAGAAACATCTTTCTCATTGTAATTAGATTAAAACTGAGATTAAACTTTGAAAACGTAATGGCTAAATAATTATGAATGCTGTAATTAAAATTTGACATCAGCTGATTACTTTTAGATTAGATTAAATAAAGTATTAATCTAAATGAAGCTTTTTGTGGGCTCTATAGCTTGGGAAAAAGGTTTTTTTTATTTGTAGTGATCTTGCAATAATGAGAAATAAAAAAACTAATTCCCATGATTCTCTAAGAAAATGAAAACTGCCTTACTGGTGGGAAATTTAGAAACTTTTCATATATCTACCAAATTAGTACAATCAAATCCTTCTATATATGTATAAATGTCTCACTTTGTTATGATGTATATATATTTTATTAACCAGAAACTGGAGTCAAACAAGGCCCATCGTAACATACTAATTTACATGGGATAATATCCTAAAACATTGAAGGATTGGTTCATGAATTTGGTAACATTTTTTTTTTCTTTTTTTTTTTTTTTTTTTAAGCATTTCACCCCAAGCAAGGCGGGAAGCCACTAGGATGCAAGGGGTTACAGAAAATTTAGAGCAAGATCAGATAGGAGTGATAGAAGAAAGGATGAGGGTAGTGGATAGATCAAGGCAACTGGAGATGTCAATTGACATTACACTTGAATAGCTGGAAATTATAGCTCACAGGGCAATCCCTGGACTGGATAGTACAGACTTAGACTTAGTGGAAACATGACAAGTAATAATGGAGAAATACTAAATAAGAATAAAACATGGACAACAGAACAAGAATAATCTACTTCAGTAAATTAAATAAAGATATCAATTTAAAACCTCCCTGAAGGTTACCCATATCAATGGCTAAAATATTGTAATAATAATAAAAAAATTGAATGTAAATAAATAAAAGTGATTTTTTGATATAAATCTTCCCTTGGTTAATATTATCCACCTTATTCTTGTAAAATTCAAACTAAACTTTTTATATGATTCAAAAGCCTAGTGTTTATATGATATCACAGGGGGACAGTTTTATTTCCTTAATTATAAATCATTAAAACATTGAGCTAAACACTGTCTAGAGAAGGGCAACACCAATATTGTTTTGTAAAGATCTGAGAGGACAACATAAGAGTCTGTCGCTGGCAGCCATTCTATACAGAACTCTCTCTGAGTTGGATAATCATAGAATGCTGTACTCTGAACTCTTTTATAGGGATCAGATTTATTTATGCTACTGACAGTTAAGAATACAGTTTATTTCACTGTCTGGGAGATAATTATCACAAGTGGAAGTAATCACTTGAATTTCACAATGGATTGTTTACTGAATGGTCGAAGAACCTCAGGCCAGTCAAATTCAGCTTTTGTCTGATAAAACAAATTTAATTATTAATGATTTGCCTGTTTTTACTTACACCAATTTTTAATTCTTCACAAGGAATTTAAAAAAGAAAATGGTAGATAAAAATTATTTAAGTTGCATGAAAAAGAATTTGTTGAAAATTCAATTCATACAGCAAATATTAAATATCTGAACAGAGTATGTAAAATGGAAATTGTGAAAACAAGTTGAATGTTTTGATTCTATTGTAAACATTTCAACCTGTAAGAGACTCATTAGAAGAAGTAAAAAAAAAAATCTAAGTAAAAATTGTTACTATAGCAAGCTTATGAAATATTGTATTTGTATTGTTAACTCTTCTACAAATAAAATACCAAATATTGACTGTCCATGAATGTTTTCCCAAGCAATGTGGTTTTACCATTTATGACATCAATTTCCTTACAGGATTCTTACCTTTACAGATTGTGTTATACATAGCTTATGGGCCACATCAAGATAAATGGATCTATTATCCAATATTGAATCTGGCCAGTACTTAGATAGGTCATTGCATAGTAATAGCAGGTGTTCTAGCAAGAATTCTGTCTCCCTGAAGAGAAGACAAGAACTGACAAATGCTATATATATATATATATATATATATCCCCAAGTGATAAAACTCATCACTCTTTAGTACTAATGATTATTGCAAGAGAATAAATGTAAGTGGACATTTTAGCATAAAACCAATAGCTAATAAAACTTGGAGCTTGTAATCCAGGCATCAATTGGTCAAATTGTTGCAGTTGTAAGTATATTCTAACTTTGTATAATGTTTGGTTTCATACCTGGTTTATTACAGTGAATAAACTTTAATAACTAATTAAAGACAGGGTTTCTTTCATGGAAGACAGCAATATAAAGGAACATATGTGCTTTAATATTAGAAAGGAAATTGTTCTGTAGGAGTATTATAATCATTAATGGATTCATACGTAGAGAGATGAATTGGGACAATAGAATTAATTTGTTTTCAAACTGTATAAAAAGTTTTATTCTAAGTGAGGAAGATAGTTATGAATAGTGGATAAAATTTTTTTTAGTTATTTTTTTTATCATTCTTTTCATTCACAAATTTATTCTTCTCACAATTTTAATTTTTTTTATTCATTGCAATTGCTATAACAACATCAATAATAATGATAAGGAGGAGGAGGATTGTAAGGACTTCAGGTCCCACTAGATCAAGACAGATCCAGTGGGCAGTTTAAAGAAAATATGTTGTTGAGTTTACCATGTGTTGTCTTTGTGTTACTTCCACTTTTCAGCAGCCAGCCTCATATATCTTTCGACTTTAGTCCCGGTTGTACAGTCATATTTTATCTGACTTGACTGCCCTTTTACTATAATAACACTTTAAGCAGTTTCATACAGGTAATATCAGTAATAGGTTTATGGTCATATGCCAGTTACAAGGATAGTAATTTTTATTCTGAAAGATTTTAAGTCACGTGTTTTAGAATGGTTTGAAAAGTGTTAATATTTTTTCAGTCCTTTATACAAACCCAAATGCTTTCTATATAGCAGGTAATAAAATGTTTTAAGTTGGTAGTCAATTGATAAGACCTTTATTTTAGAAGGCATTTCCCCAGTATCTTTTTAATTTACACATGTTTTATAATTTCCACATCTGTTTAATATAGACATTTTTCTGGTATTTCTCAGTATTTGTATAATTTAAGCATTCATTTAACATTCCCAGCATCTGTTTAACATAGGTATTCTTTTGTCATTTCTTAATATCAATTGTACTGCTTCATAAAATATCTGCTAATATGTTGGTATTTTTTTCTGATTATGTATCAGAACATTTTGCACAAAGACGAATAAATTCAGGTGAGCTAAAGAGGAATGACTCAACAAAAAAAATGTGCAGAAATAGAAAGAATGAATATCACAGATAAAGCAGATATGTATAAAAAAAAGGAAGAGACAAAAGACATGTTCATCAACAAGATGCATAAAATATAAGGATGGGACATTGGTATTAGAGAAAGAAATAAATAGCTCAAAGATGGAATGAATACATTGGAGAACTCTTCCATGATCAAAGTGAACAATCAGCAATATACAAAAATATTAAAAGACTAGAAATATTAAAATCTAAAGTGAAATCAGCACTGACCAAATTGAACAGAAAGAAAATAGCTGGACCAGATGGAATTATAAGAGAGATGATGGCAACCTTAGATGATTATGGCATTGACAAGATTACAGACATTATAATTAAATATGCAACAGTGGTGATGTACCAGAAGACATAAGTATATCCATTTTTATAGCACTGCCAAAGAAGAGAGATGCAAACGAAAGTGAACTCCACTGGTCAATCAGCCTAATGAACTATATAACAAAACTTATCTAAATTCCAATGAATTGTGTGCATAGTAGAATTTGACTGGAAATAGGACAAAAACAGGGCAGGTTTGGTAATGATACTGGAACAAGAAATGTTATATTTATGCCCAAAATGATATCAGAGAGAGCAATACAAATGAAGAATGATGTGTACCTGTGTTTTAAAGGTTATACAAAAACATTTGACAGAATATGTGAAAAAAGCTGTTGGAAATGCTAGGTAACCTTGACATATTTGGGAAGGATGTTAAAATAATTCAGAACTGCTATCAAAACTTTTATGTAAATTAAAATTGGCTTAAATTATAAATAAAATATAAAGACAAAGCAACTATTTCTACACTGACTCAAACATTACAACCAATAATGTCTAATATGCCTTTCTGTATGCCCACAAAACTAATCAAGCATAGACTCTACCAGATCACTCAATGTTTTCTCTGTGTTCTGGTGTCAGAATCTTAATAGAGTGTCCTCTAACTGCTGCAGGTTACATAGCGAAGGATCTGCTGAGTAAATTTGCTGGTCCAACACATCACATGATGCCCAGGAATTTGATGCTCAGGGCAACACAGTAAAGTTTTCATCTTCCTGAAATGATTCCATTTCAACTTGTGCAGTGTGGAAGGATGCATTGTCTTCTTGAAAGATGTCACTGACACTATAACACCTATGTAGGTATGAAGGAGTGTACTTAGTCTTCAATGATGCTCTTTTTTTTAAAAATATAAACTGCTTTTTTTTAAAATATAAACTGCTTTTTTGTCAATTTTTATATGTCTGAAATTAACAGGTCAAAACTGGACTTTCAGCAAATTTATTTCTCCAAGTTTCAACATATTTTATCTCAACAATCAGAAACCAAGAGGCACTGGTATAGATTATATGAATAAAAATATCCTATAACTTATTTGGTATCCAATTAAGAAGCAGCTGTGTTTAACCAGTCGAAGATTTTCTGGACTAGAAGTCAGAACAGGATTACTAATGCATAAGCCAAATCATGCTAATCTCAGCAACATTAGTAGGAACTCGAACCTTTCTTCTATTTGAGATAGTTGCATTAAAAATTAAATGATAATCAAGAAAAATAATACAAATAATACTATCATTGTAACAAGAATAAAGTTGGAAGTTAACAAAGTTCTACTATATATATATATATATATATATATATATAAAAATTTTCTTTAAATACAACTGACAAGGAAATATAATTAAGCATTTTATTTAATTTTTTGTGTTCATATAAGTGATTTTCCCTTATGTCCAGAAGGGAAAACACTTATATGAACACAAGAAAAATGAAATAAAAAGCTTGATTGCAATACTTTGTCAGTCGTCTTTAATCAAACTTGTATAAAAGAGCGGTTGCTGCCCAATATACAAACACATGCACACAGATTTATATATATGTATGTATAGGAGCATTGCATTATTTAGCCTTAACTAAGAAGGAAGCGAGCTACTATTAACAAACTCTTAATCAATGCATGTTGGATAAACTTTTTAGTCCAGAGTAACTTTTAAATTTGCAAAAATATTTCCTATTATTACTCTTCTGTTAAATATTTCAAAAACCTAACCAAAAAAAACATTTGAAAGTATTGGAATCATGAAAATCATTGTTCCATTTCAATCTATTGTAATCACAATTTCAATTATTTCATTTGAAATAATTGAAATCACAAGAACTAAAGTTACATTTCAATGTATTAGATTTAAAATTGCTATTATTCTATTTAATTACTTGGGAACCCTAGGTACTGTATGTGATCTCCTAAAATCACAAATATGTTTAAGCTTTAAATAAACCACAAAAGGTTGATAAGCTGTAAAAAACAATCAATATTCCATGTGAAATTATTGGAATCAGAAAGAACCTTTGCTACATTTCAAGCTATTGTAATCACAATTTCCATCATTCCACTTGAATTTATTGGAATCACAAAAAGCATTGTTATATTTCATGGTATTTGAATCACAAAAGCTATTATTACATGGTGAGATATTGGAGTCACAAAGGCCATTAATGCATTTGAATGTGATCATTAAATAGAAAACCATTCAGTTTTTCAAATTAGTTATTACTCAATCCATTCTCTAGAAATATTTTTCATCTTTTTATAAGCAGAACAACAAATTGGTTTCTTGGGTGTGAAACTGCATCCAATACAAAAGTGATCATTTACACATTGTTTTTAATAAGAACATCATTTCAAAAAGAAAGTTTTTAGATAGAAATCTCTAGAATAACAAGTATAAAACATGACAAATAAATTTCAGACATCATCAAAGTTTCTAAAATTTAATTACAGTCACATGACTGCCAAATGCAATCATGTAACACACCTCATTAAAGCAAGTTCATCAAGAAAATTAAAATAAAAAAGAAGAAAGTTGGTAGTTGAAATTATTGATATTTATTTTTCTGGTTTAATTTAAACAGATCACTGCAGTAATTAAATACTACTTGCTATTTTTTTTTAATCTTGAAGCACAGATAGGGCCATGTTTCTTATCAATTTTTAATCAGTCCAAAGCTTTAAAGAAAACAATGGCAAAAATCATGATAAGAAGCACATGTTTAGTCCCCTGAGTGTCAGATAAAACACTGACAGTTGATTCTGACTCCACCATCTTTCACTTTTTCAGTTGATCAAAAAGTAAACATTTCAACACTTTTTGAGCAAAGATTGATTATTAGATGAAGAGAAACTCTCAAGTCATAAAATAGAGTAATCAGGATGACAGTAGATAGTGACATTGCACTAAAATATTTGAAGATTGAAGTTGGCTGGAAAGTATATAGCTGGAAGGGAATTCCACAAATGAGAAGTGTGAGAAAAGAAACTGTAAACATTTGTCTTCATTATGATCTGTGAGTGTCAAATTCTCCAAGTGCTCTTTCCTCAGTATGTATCTCAGAAATCTCATTTATAAAAAGTAATTGGTACGTATATATATGTGTGTGTGTGTGAAAAGATGATATGTTGTTGATGATATGGAAAAGAATTTGTAGAAGAAAAAACATAAAAAACAGAACTTTTTCATAACCAGCATCTTTCTTGTTTTTTAAATATATATATATTAGAGAATGGGTATTATCTCAGGGATGCCATGTGTCATTGGGACCTACTGGGAATTAAACTCAACCCATTGTTGAAGTGTAACTTGTACATATGATCTAAAAATCCTGGAAAAGTGATTGGTTCCCTGTAGCGTTACAGTAAATACATGTCTCCATCTGCTATCGTCTACATTTACAAGAGCCAGATCAGGCTGAAAATGAAGTACAAGTACTGGTGCCATATATGGGCAAGAAATGCTGAGTTTCCACTTTCTAATCCCGACTGAGTCTAAAAGCATCTATGCATCCTTGTGGATAATGAATTATTTTCCATCATACAACCTCTTTCCTAAAGACAAAACATTGCAAGCCTCTTGCTGATCTATCATTTTTTCCATGGAAAATTTTCACATGAATTAAATTTCTTGGTTCCACCAGTTCTATCCTTCACGGCTAAGACCCACCATGCCACTTTGTAGTGAACAAATCTGATTCCCTTTATATTCCATTGGTGACATGGCAGTTTCCCTCAAGTGGCTTCTCCTCTGTGGAAATGACTCCCAAGCAGATGCTTCCCTGATCACAAGAATCTTAAAATGTTCAAATCTACAGTTAACTGTTACATTCCCCACATATCCCCTAATCTTTGCCTCATACTCTGTAACCCTCTACCTGGAGTGGCTCTTGGTTTTTTATAGGGTTATCATCATTGTAAAAAAAAAATTACTTTTGATTTTCAGACAGATAGGTTAAGACAATTATTCTTTTTTGGAGAAAAATCCACCTAGGACAGTTTTATTAAATATTCCAATGAAATACTTTTTATTAGAATGTTTACAGCTTAAATTAATGCATGAAAGGAAATCTCTTAAATATTTAATAAAGGAGATACTTTGAAAAAGGATATCTTAAGTAGACCTTTCTCTGAGTAACAGTAATTATCCCATCCTGTCTATTTAAAATTCAAAGGTTTTACACAAGTCTTGCAAATTGTTGATAGCAGGTTCAATATATATATATATATATATATTAATGGGTAAATAAAACAAATGTTATTTTTATTTTATTAAAAAGTGATTTTAAAATTATTTAAAACAGATTGCTCTTATATATGTAAAAAAAGGAATAAACAAATAATAAATATATGCTTACTGTCAAAGATTATTATCAAGTAACGCTCTCTAAAATACTAATTCCTGTACAATTCTACGGCATCTCCACCAAATATATAATTGGTTCATGAACTGAAATAAGCTTTGCATATACTATATTTTAGGTAACAATTAAGTGAAGAAACATTATTTAAGGGAGATGTTTAAACATGTTTTAGCAAAAGTATATCACAAAGAATTGTTTGGACTGCTTGGTGATCTTGACATATTTGGGAAGGATATTAGAATAATCCAGAATTTATACTTATAGCAAACAACCTACATATATATATATAGAAAATGGATTCAGTAAATATACAAAAAAAAGAAAGTGGTATAAGACAAGGATATATCTTCTCACCAGACTTATTCAACCTATACAATGAGGCAATTCTGAGAGAATTAGATGTACTACCAGAATTCATTATTAGCCGACAATCTTAACAACCTAAGATATGCAGATGACAGTCTTCGTAGCAGATGAAGAAAGGAAACTAAAAGAACCACTATAGAAGATAATAAAGGAAAGTGAGAAGAAAGGACTAAACATTAATAGCAAGAAGATAGAATACATGGCTCTTAGCAAAATAAACAGCCCAACATACAAATTACAAATTGGTGGTACCAAAATTAATCAAGTACAACAATTTAAATATCTGGAAATTGTTTTAACAGAGGAAGGAAAGAGTAACACTGAAATCTGAAGGCACATTGATATAGTGAATATTGCCTTCCAAAAGTTAAACAAAGCATTAATAAACAGGAAAATTTTATTAGAAACAAAGAAAAGAATCCTGTAATTTTATGTAATTTCTCATAAATGACAGTGAATGTTAAACAATTTCCTAACAGATAAAGAAGAGACTTGAAGCAACAGAAATGTAGTTCTACAGAAGGATGCTGAGATTCCCATGGACCAAACATGTGAACAATGACAAAGTTTTAGAGAAAATGGAAACAAAAAGGACCCTAATACATGACATCAGAAAGGGAAAGTTGAAGTTTCTAGGACACATAATGAAGAAAGAGGGCTTGGAAAATGTGATACTCACAGGACTGATTGAAGTTGAACAGAGGGAAACAATACATAATCTACATCACCAGCTTCTGTAAATTGATAGTGGAAAATGTTTAGGGAAGATAACAAAAAGACAAAATTTATTAAGAGCTTCAAAGGACTGTGAATTGTGGAAGGCCATGACCATGAATGTCTTGAAAAGACACAGCACATAGAAGCAGAAGCAACATTGGACTTCAGTAAGTATATATATAAATTTCGAAATGCATTTATCAAATAAAATATATACATAATGAACAGATGTTTGAAGAGGGAAGTCATTGTCATATACATTACTGAAGTCTAAATTTCATTATTAAATAAATTACTACAATTATAATGATTGCCATTGCAAATACATGATATTAAAATATATTCTTGAATGAGATTTTCTAAGCAATTTAAGAAAGAAATAAGAAAATGTGTTCAAATTTCTCCAAGTTTACTCTTTTCATCCTGAATTACACTGACCATGAAAATCCTCTAACTGACAAGACATAAGACCTAACATCTCTAAAGAATCACTGTCAGTCAAAATAATTAAAATAGTGACTAAAATCCTTACAATCTCATTCAGTAACTCTACCTTGAATAGCTTTTGGGCCTTATATTGAGTGAACAACAACAATAATAATCATAAAACAGACCAACTGCTACAAAACACATACACCTATTATGATAATATAAATTTTAACTGGACTGTAAATTTCTCTTGACTGATTTACATTTCCTCTTTAATCACCAAAGATTAAAATTGCTTTCTTGATAAGATAATAATCATTTCTAATTATCTATAATGATAATTTCTGCTTGAAGCGAAATATTAAGTTCCAAATTTTACAGCCTGTGCCTTTCTCTTTCATTTCCTCTAGCTAATGAAATCTAAGAACTTGCTACAATTCATTTTACTTCAACTACAGCAACAACAATGGCATAATATTTTATTTACAATATTAGCATTTCTCTTCAATTCATTAAATAAACCATCATTAAATTTTGCAAATTTAAATTTTCTCTTTTTTTAGATAACATAGTAAATTCACATGTTTATATCATTCTTATTTCAATATTGTGTATTACATACAGATTGGATTGTAAAAATCAGGACAAAAGTTTTAGAGAATAGTTGAAGCTAATTGACTAAAGAAAGGAAAACTTGTAAACTAAAGTATTTTTCTATATATCAGTGCAACCTTTGATTATTTTTTTTAATGCATTTACTAAAACACATATAAATTGCAGCGAAAATAATGACTTAATGAAAATTTCGACTTCCATATTCTTCTTCTCTATGCCATGTCCTTTTGGGACATTGATAATTATGGCTCTCCACAATCTCCTTTCCATATTAGTTTAAACAAAAAGAAGGAAATCCCCATTAATACTAGAAACAGGGATAATAGTTACTGGACTTGAAAAACCTATTTTCCTGAAAAAATGTTTTAAGAGAAAGATTTTATAAACTTCAACTGACAGCAACACTATCTGTTTAATCAATGAATGCTGAAAATTTTCTGTATGGAAACGATTAATCTCACCATCAACATTACAATTTATGATGAATGATGTTATATTCTCATTCAAGAATGGAATTAATATAAAAACTCATGATTAAAAAGTATACTTGTAAAATTGAAAATAAATTGTTTTTAAATAGTTATAAAATGTTTGTAAGTGTTTTATGTATTTTTAAAATAATTTATTATACTATGCAATACTTATATTACTTCAGTAAAATAAAATCAACAAACTATGTATATCAAGAGAGACTTTAAAACTCTGTTAGTTACATCATAAATTTTTTGAATGGACTAACTTTTCTATAGATTTTAATTACGCTGAAAAATCTGTAATGAGTAAAACCTCCCAGAATAAAATGCCATATTTTCACTATTGATATAAACAAGCAATGCTTTTGTTTTTGTTTCTGAAAAAAAAATCATTGAAGTAAATGCCAATTGTTCTATACTGAAAAGTGAAAATTGAACTTTATATCTTCAGGTTCCTTTTTGAAAGATTTAAAGATTAGGCCATTTCTTGATGTCATTTATTTATTGTTCTGTTATTAGTCAAAATATGATGAGAGAAAGTCGATCATAAACTCATTCAATCAGTAAATTAGACAACGAAGAGTAAGCTCCAAGTGATATTGAGCCTAAAATGTAGATAAATAATGAAGATATTGAACTAAGAAAACATTGTCACTGTCACTTTAGTCAGACATCAACTACTTAACAAAGATCTATGAGAAGGGGAAAGTTATAAGATGTTAAAAAGGAACTTCAATTTCCCATTTGGATAATAATTGTAAAGAAAATATACAATAAAAACTCCAACTTCCTTTGTGGTTGTAGGAAGAAAGGTCATGAACCTGAAGTATAGGCAACAACATTAATCATATTTATGGAGGTACATTAAAAAGCTTCCAAATGTCATAAAGTAAAAAGAATAAAAACATATTAGGATAATAAAAATTATAGTTTTGACCCATAATGTTAAAAAAAGCAACCTCATATATCATTATTTGTAAAAAATGTTTTTATTGTCCAAGCTTGTTCATGTATTTTCCTTTTTTAAAGAATTCTGTTTTTCGTTTTGTTTTTTTTCTTTGTATTTTGCCTGGAATGAAATGGTTTGCGGAATGAACACAGAAATGTTTCTAACAAAGGAATAAAAACAATATGCTATAAGTAATTTCCCCCTTGTTATTGTATGGATATTTTTTGGCTAAATGTAATCACCTGTCCAGGCAGTTCTTCTGATATGTTTTGCAAAACATATTTCAAAAGAAACAGAGAAAGGCCTTCATTTTTTGAATATTCAAAATTAAAAAAAAACTTCTCAAATAGTAGGAACATGGTTATTCTTGAAACATAAATACATATTTATTTATCAAATCTTGAAATTATAAAATGTAAAATTCGTAGACATAAGGAAGTAGAAGGCTTAAATATTTCTTCATTTTGAAGTAAAGATGATACCAAGATTGCTTCTGTCATTAAATATTTGGTAATCTTCTTGATATTGTTTAAAACATTTTTTAAGCATTTTACCACCAAACAAGGCAATTAAACCACTAAGACACAAAGGGCTACCAAGCATAAAAGATTAAGAAAAAGAGAAATATTAAGAAGCAAGAACATTAAAAGAAGAGGAATCAAGAAGACAGTAGATAACAACTGACATTGCATTTAAATTTTTGAAGATCAAAGTTATCTAGAAAGCATGGAGCCAGAAGAGAGTCCAACAAGTGAGATGTGCAATAAAAGAAATTGTTAGCATAGAACTTACAGTTGCATCTATCCAATTCAATTGCCAATCTAGCATTGCACTTAAATTTATAACGTCTAGATACAATAGTGGAAATTTTATGAGAATACATACCATGAAAATATTTATAGAAAACCAGAGGGATCTTCAAATTTAGATAAATAATGAAAAGTAATTTTAAAAATCTAAGAAAATATTCTAAGCAATCTGTTATTTTATTGAATTTTAAATACTTTGTCTTTATAACCTAACTTATGAATATGTATACTGAGGAAATGTTAAAAAGTTACTAATAAATTTTAACTCTACTATTGTTACCACTCTTATATTCTGCTGTGGCATATTTGAACATCTGTATTTACAAAACTGACACACACAAAATAAATTTAAAATTCTTTTAAAAATATTGGTGGTTTTTTGATTTGTTGGGATATTTTCCATTTATAATTAGTAAATACAATCTTAATTTAATAACAATATCACTTGACTGCTGCAAATTAATACAAAATAGTAAAAAATTTAAAAGTTTAAAAATTATTCTAATTAAAATTTAGAAAAATGAAAACAATTCTTTTTAAAAGTTCATTATTCATTGAAAACATTTTTTTTGTAAGACAATATTGTCCATGATATATTTTATCCATAAAAGCAATTAAAAGCTTTTTCATTAATTAATGTCTTAGTTTTACTGCATTTTTTTATTTTACAATTCAGAGTAGATGTCTGTAATTAGGGTTTTGTTTGACAAAAAAAAATCCATCATTTAAATACTCTGAAGAGGCTTGTCCTTATAACTAATAAAAACATGAAATGATACGAAAAAGAATTTCTCAAAATTTCATAAAATTGAATAAGTGGGGGCTTAACGATGTAAAAGATATTTTTATAAAAGTTTTCTAAAAAATGACAATTTCAAAAGTAATTTCAAGCTTTTTAACCAAAATCTCAAAGGTTCTAAAAATATAATTTAATAATCAAAAAATCCTTTGGTTTTGACTCAAAATAATAACAAAGATTTTGATGATAAAACTTTGTTTATATTAAGTTTGTGGCATATTTTCATTATGTATGCTCATTTTTAAGCTAATCTTTGGTGGCGCCTACTTTATCCAAACATACCTTCAGATTTTGGTGTCCCATTTTCCATTGTCTGTTAAAACACTTCAATTTTGGCACTTGTTTAATTTTGGTATCTCCAGTTTGTAATTCACACATCAGGCTCTTTCATTTGCTGACAACCATACATTTTGTCTTTTTACTGTTGAAGTTAAATACTTTCTTCTTGCTTTTCTTTACTAGTAGTCTACATATATTCTACTCTTTCTGATTTTTATTTCTATATAATATTTGTTTATATTAGCACTGTGGAGGTTAGCTTCATCCTATGTTTTTGATAAAACTGTACAACAACATTCAAATATTAATATTTATCTCCTAAAAAGAGATGTCTAGCCAATTTCAAAGATGGCATTACAAAGCCGCATAATTCCTTCAACATTTAAGCATTATAACCTGTTACAACATTGATTCTTTTTGTCACAGATTTCAAAGAAGTATTTTCCAGCATCCACATCCCAATATGTGCCCTTTTACAATCTTGGTTTTATGACCAGGGATAACAAATAATAGTGAAAGTTTTAAACTATCAGCATAACACCATATGCCATGTTACATCTAAAACAACATGCATTTACCTTCTCATTGGAAAATCTAGTCTTTCAGATAAGAGACATATCATCCAAATTATTCAAAATATACACCAACCTCAGCAACAAAAACTGCATGTTCACCTATTCATTATCTTTTTGGCACATGACTAGGTGACCACAGAGATGAAAACCTTATCACTACTTATTCTGCAAACCAACTCCTGTAAGTCGATGAAGCCAAAACTGTGCATAATTAGCTTTTCAGGATTAGTTTTGTTCATCTTCTTAGAAGCTAACAAAAAAAAAAAATGTAGGACATTTTATAATGAATAAGAATCTTTTAGTTGAGCTTATCTCTTTCTGAAAGGCAAGACATTTTCAGAACAATTTGTCTGTTCAAATGAAAATCCTTGCATATTAGTAAGCAGAATTTATTTGAGATACTTTCCTCGTTGGGAATATGTAGGTGTTGGAGTTAGAGTGGAGTTTAGTGAGCTAAATTCAAATTCCAGCCAAGATTATAGCATTCACTTCCACACAAATACCTTTGAGAAAGATACGAATCAATCTCTTCTCACCATAGTATCAATGGGTTAAATAGTAGAGCAAACTCGACTCTTCAGCCTTGGTTAGCAACCATTCTAGATGAAGGATATCTCTGAATTCAAAACCATAAGTAACTCTAGCAAAGCACATACTATGTAGCCAATACAAAGGATTATGGACTTCACAATGACTCTATGATCCCAACTTTGGTTGATTTAATGGATGGATGGATTTCCTACTGAATTTCTCATTTGTTAAAATGTCTTAAAATTCTTTAAAAAACACAAAAAAAACACCAACTTATTGATTTATTTGTTTTGCTATGGTTTATCAACCTTTTGTGGATTATTTAAAGCCCAAACATAATTTACTCCAATAGCAATAACAACAAACCTATTAAAATGGGGATAACTACAAAATTTAGAACTTGCTAAAATATTTTTCTTATTCAGAAAATTTGTTTTGATTTAAAATTCAAAATGTTTTGTATCAGTAATTTATTCCCTGCTCTCGTGAAAATATATCTGTTATTATTTTTTCAAAGCACACAAAATTAAACATTAAATATTAAAGAAAACAAAATTAAAGCAAAACAAAGCTAGAAGAACATTACTAAAATATGATTACTTGAGCATTATAATTTCAAATTAATTCTAAGTCATTCAAATTTTTTACAAGCTGTAAATCTTACTTGAAAAAGTATAACCTGTGGCTTCTCTGAAGCTCGATAAGAGCCTGGTACACTTCAGACTATGTAAAACTATTTTTTAACTTTCCTATCTTCATTCTTTCAGATCATGCAACCCACAAAATTCTTGAGTCAAAGAAAAAGGAAACAACTGCAGACTATGAAATAGTAATGGGGAAGTAAATGTTGTAATGGAATGTCTGAAGTTACTGATCTCAAAAGATACAGAGTAAGGTTAGCAGGAAAGAAGCCAGACTTTAAGAATAACTCTCATCTGATGTTCCCTTGTTTTAGTAACAATAAATGTAAAACAGAAGATCATGAAATTGAGCTGCTATTTTTTTTTTATTTTAAGAGAGAAGAGAAGAGTATCAGTAGAATAAAAAGCATGTGTCCAAATGAATTAATCCTTTTCAGCAGCTGGAGTGACTTAAGGATACTATCATAGTTCATGACAAAATAAACAAATACAAAGCCTTACGACCATGTTCTACAAATAGCTAGCAAACATATCTGCAAATCTATCTATACACCAGAGTGTATTCTTACACTACAGCAAGAGATAAACAAAGTAGACATTTTAATACCAAATCTCCACAGTTAAGTAAATTCCAATTCAAATAATTTTCTTTCGGTCTATTTTTCATGGTCTGTTATATGTATACAATGAAAATTAAAATATTTGATTGGAACAAAAGTTCTGCTTTTAGAAATCACATTTTTATATCTGGTTGGAAGGAAATTTCAATATTTAGAAACCATCAGAAATTTCTTTCAAACCAGATATAAAATAGTGATTTCTAAAATCAGAGACAAATAAATAGAGTAACATACATATTAGTAGAGAGTGTTTTTGAAGCTGATCTCACTGACCATTTAACTTGTGCAATAAGCTTCAATGCTTAGGAAGCTTATCATGTAGGTCAGTTCACTAGTACAATAAGTTTGAATCTCACTGAATATCCAATGATTAGACCTGTTTTATCATTTCAGAACTCCAATTCTTTAACTCAAATGTAAGTGCTCACTTCAGCATCCACAGATCATATGACAAAAACAAGCATTTGTCTGGTTCTGCACACTCAATTCTGGAATATTGTTCAAAATATCAGGATTATAGAACATTTTTTCTGACCAATCAGGAAAGGCCCACACAGATTTGTAGCAGCAATGTCACTTCTAAAGCCAATACTAATTTCACCCTCAATGGTAGATCTGACCACGTTGGATTTAGTGATGGACCGCATGGCAAGCTAGGTTAACCAAACCATCAGCACCAATATCAACGCATTTCCATCAACAGTGATGGTCAGCAATGAAAGTAGCAACAACAGAGACTAACTCTTGACAACTACAATACAATAATTCATTAAATATCTCCCATGAGTCTGTTTTACTTGATTTTCAGCATGTGCCTATCTTGACTACAACCTTGCATTATATGCTGACAAAAAATCTCCCATGACTGATATAAGAAACCCTGAAATAAGCAAACAATTGAATTATAGAAAATAAAAAACACTTTTACTCATCTCAATTACATCTTATCTCCATTTATTGTTTTGTCACTTCCAGTTTTTATTTATTAACAGTAAGGCCACCATTACATAACCTTTTATAAAATAAATGTGGGTGTCTCATACTTGCAGCTTTGAACAAATAAAATTCTCCAGTTTAATTGTACATATTATGTGTATTTTTTTATAGTTAGTTCAAGATTTTAATTTTGTTTTTTAGAGTCTAAAAAAAAAGGATATTAATTTTTTTATTGTTACTCATGGTTTGTTTGATTCAATAAGACAAGTTTTTTATTTGAAATTTTGTATTAATTCTTTGTTATTCCTATCAATAAATAAATGGTCAACATTTTCAAGTTGACAGGAATAAAATTCTCAACTCAAATAAAAGTGTTAGAAGTGTTAAAAAATGATGACTAAGTCAAACATAATCCATGTATTTTGTAGAAAAATTTTAATTTTTTTTTATCCAGCTTTATGATAGTAATTGTTTTCGTGATTTAACAATGAGTGTATTGTTATTATTATTATTAAATGTAGGTTTTTATGCATCTGTATAAAATACTTAAAAGAAGTGATATCAGTTTTTTTTTTTTTTTCTTTTTTTAAAGCGTTTCACCCCAAACGAGGTGGGAAGCCACTAGCACGCAAGTTGTTATAGAGAGTTGAAGTGAGAGCAAATAGGAGTGATAGAGGAAAGGATGAAGAGAAGGATAGGAGATAGATCAAGGCATCTGGAGACGTTGACATTACATTTGAATAGATAGAGATTATAGCTATCAGGGAAACAGGAAGAGGGAAGAGAGTTCCACAAGCGAGAGGTGCGAGACATGAAGATATTGGAGTAGAAGAGACGGCTACATTTAACAGTTTTGACAGTGAAAGGGTGAGAGTGAGATGCCAGCCTAGATGAATGCTTAAATTCATGAAGTCTGGGAACCAGCGAAAGCAGCTCATCGGAGCAGTTACTGTGAAAGTATTTGTAAAAAAGACAGAGGGGGGTGACAGTGCATCTTGCATTGAATATTGAAGAAGAAGGAGGAATTCAGACAAAAAGAAAGAAAAGAAGGAATTCATGAAAAAGAAAGGAACAGAAGAAACTTGGGTAAAAGAAACAAAAAAGAGAAAAAGTTCAGGAAGAAGAAAGAAAAAGAAGAAACTCAATAAGAAGAAAGAAAAAGAAGAAACTCAAGAAGAAGAATGAAAAAGAAGAAATTCAAGAAGAAGAATGAAAAAGAAGAAATTCAAGAAGAAGAATGAAAAAGAAGGAGAATGAAAAAGAAGAAGAAGAATGAAAAAGAAGAAATTCAAGAAGAAGAATGAAAAAGAAGAAACTCAAGAAGAAGAATGAAAAAGAAGAAATTCAAGAAGAAGAATGAAAAAGAAGAAATTCAAGAAGAAGAATGAAAAAGAAGAAACTCAAGAAGAAGAATGAAAAAGAAGAAACTCAAGAAGAAGAATGAAAAAGAAGAAATTCAAGAAGAAGAATGAAAAAGAAGAAGAATGAAAAAGAAGAAACTCAAGAAGAAGAATGAAAAAGAAGAAATTCAAGAAGAAGAATGAAAAAGAAGAATGAAAAAGAAGAAGAATGAAAAAGAAGAAGAAGAATGAAAAAGAAGAAGAAGAATGAAAAAGAAGAAACTCAAGAGGAAGAATGAAAAAGAAGAAATTCAAGAAGAAGAATGAAAAAGAAGAAACTCAAGAAGAAGAATGAAAAAGAAGAAATTCAAGAAGAAGAATGAAAAAGAAGAAGAAGAATGAAAAAGAAGAAACTCAAGAGGAAGAATGAAAAAAGAAATTCAAGAAGAAGAATGAAAAAAGAAATTCAAGAAGAAGAATGAAAAAGAAGAAACTCAAGAAGAAGAATGAAAAAGAAGAAGAATGAAAAAGAAGAAACTCAAGAGGAAGAATGAAAAAGAAGAAACTCAAGAGGAAGAATGAAAAAGAAGAAATTCAAGAAGAAGAATGAAAAAGAAGAAATTCAAGAAGAAGAATGAAAAAGAAGAAGAATGAAAAAGAAGAAATTCAAGAAGAAGAATGAAAAAGAAGAAGAATGAAAAAGAAGAAATTCAAGAAGAAGAATGAAAAAGAAGAATGAAAAAGAAGAAACTCAAGAAGAATGAAAAAGAAGAAGAAGAATGAAAAAGAAGAAATTCAAGAAGAAGAATGAAAAAGAAGAAACTCAAGAAGAATGAAAAAGAAGAAACTCAAGAAGAAGAATGAAAAAGAAGAAACTCAAGAAGAAGAATGAAAAAGAAGAAATTCAAGAAGAAGAATGAAAAAGAAGAAATTCAAGAAGAAATTTAGATAAATAAAAGAAAGAAGAAGAAGGTAAAAGAAACATAGATGAAAGAAGTAACTCAGAGAAGAAATTCAATAAAAAGCAAGAAATGAAAACCAGAATTTCTTAGAAACTGTTGTTTGTTTTGGGAAAATTATAGAAACACTACTAGTGTTATGGTAAAGATATGAAATATACCTCAAGAAACATATGTATACATTTATGTAATTTATAGATGATTTTTGAATTATCTCAGTTTATTTGATGTCATATACAGTATGATCTCATTATAATACAATAGCTGAGGCTCATAAAATATCCCAAGAAAAGTGAGTCTCTGATAGTGCCTTGTATGAACACAGTATCATCCAATTATAATATGAGTGTTGATACATAATGTCACATTCAAGTTGATATAAAAATCAGGATTCTTTTATTTTATATTTGTTTGTTTTACAATTATTATTGATGGTCACAGGGTTAAACATAATTTCTCTAATTATTGACAAAATATAAATGAAGGGAAAATTAGTTGTCACATTCTTTTGAAATCAATTTAGAAGTTATCTACTTAGAATTTGGTTTCAACTACTTTGCTGTATTAAAAAGATGAAACAACAAAAAGAGAAAAAAAAAATCTATTCTTTGATAATATTTAACACAATGGGTTAATATTAAGTTGAACATTTTCATCATTGTAAAAGAAAAAAAGACTTAAAAAGTAATTAAAGGTAATTGTGTCTAGAGTTCACAATGAGAGGAAAGAGGTTAGTGAATCATGTTTCAGTGTCTAAAGAGCAATCATTGCAACTAATTTAACTAAAAACAAAACCAAAGATGTAAACTTCTTACAAAGGAGAGGAGGAAGAGTGAAATCTAACACATATACCCAAGAATCAATCAAAAGTTTTCACTTCTTCGTAATACAGATAAATGCAATATAATTTGGTTATATTGTTTATGATTACAGCTTTCTCACTTACTTTTTTTCCTTCTTTCATGTCAAATGTTCCTCTTTACTTATTTGAAAACAAGTCAAGATAATTGTATCTTTATAACATTACAAGGATAATTCCCCAGACAGAGAAAAATACAAAGTTTTTAAAAAGTAAATGAAAATAAAAAATGAGATAACTTCCAGTTCATTTCACATGGATTAATAAACTGAAATAAAATAAGAAATTTATTAAGCACAAAGATCATTGTTAAATAGTAGATGATTGAGAGATCTCTGTAAATTCTCTGATGGTAAACAGGGGATAATATGAATTTAAAACAACATTTTATTATTTAAATGTCTAGTTTTGTTTCCAAACTCTCTAAAATAATTTATAGATTCTCTAAATGTCCCATGCAATTTCAGGATATAGGAGATCATGGTTCTCCACAGTGTTCTATTTTTTGTTGCTCTCCTATTTGCTTTTGTGATTCTTTCATCTCTTTGCTCAAACAATTTTTCCTCTACTCTGTGAGTATTAAATCTTCTAAGCATTCTTTTCCCATAATGTCTTCTTAAAATTTCAGCTATGTCTTTCTCATTGCCAACAATAGTTTATTGGCAATTCTTCTTCTCTTTAAATTTTCCTAATTTATTGCTTGCTCCATCCATGTTACTCCAAATTTTAATCAGTAAAATTGTGTACCTGTAGCTTCAAGTATTTTCTTCACTTATGAAAATATTGAACAGCATTCAGTTTCAGCTGCAAGGTTAAATATTGTGGCTTTGTTACAGAGAGATTAATTTTCTGGAAGATTATTTTTCTTTTTTTTAAAGAGTGAAGAATATTCTTGTAAATTCAGTGGCACACCCACACACAGGTATCTGTGTGTGTTCAAAACATGAATATGTGCATGCAGTAAGGAAGATAATTTATAGGACTATCTTTAAAAAAATTGAAGATTAAATTATTATTTTTCTTGCTAATTTTAATCAAGATGTTGACTTTCCATACTAACTTAAATAAAAATTTTGCAAGAAAACCGCCATCAGAGAGTTGTAAAACTTAGTGAACTTGAGAAACCTATTTTCCTGAAAAACTGTTTCAAAAGAAAGATGTTATAAATTTTAACCAACTTTCAAGCTGTTTGGTCAGTGAATGCCAAATATTTCCTTATCAGGGAATGGCTAATTTCACCATTATCATTCCTACATGTATATCTATATATGTATATGAAATCCTTGTCAATCATACTTATATATGTACATATACAAACATACACACATATATATATCTGTGTGTGTGTTTGTGTTTCATTGAATAATATAGATATATTATGTCTATTTATTTTTATAATAATCCTTTCTAGTTTTCAAATCAGTTTCTTGATGTTAAGATGAAATTTATGAAAGAAGGTGAAATAGTTTTTTCTCCCCGAGTACTCCAGTGACTTATAAAGACAAACTTATTGTAACTGTAATCATTGTGATGGTAAATTTAAAAACACGTATGAATGTGGCTGATATAATTATTGAAATTTTCTTTTAATTATAGTTATGGAATTAATATGTATATATTATTCAATGAAACATGTTTGAATGAAGATATGCTATATATAGATAGTTTATTTCAGCAGCAAGAATTCTTTCAAACAGGATTTGTTGAATAATATCAACATGTTCTATCAATCCAATTTTTTATTAACTTTTTGAAATTTTTGAATTAGTTATCTCATGTAATCTGTAAATTTAACAAAGTTCAAAATATTTATTTTTATTTTATTTTTCCTGAGTGCTTTTGAATGCTACTACATTCGTTTCGAAGGACTGTGTTTTGCTTCTTTTAAATTTTATTTTTCCAACTACATAATAGCTGAGAAGTTTAGATTTTCCAGAAAAATTCTAAATGCTGTATAATTTTTATTTAATTTCTTGGATATTTATTTTTAACTATATTTTTATTTTTAAGGTGTACAGATTTTGGTAATTTAGTATATTGATATATAAAATTTTACCAATATTGGATCTTTGATACCAGTTGTTGGGAAAACACTGACTTGCATCATAAAATCTGATATAGTGCCAGTGTAAGATGCTGTCTGCTACAATTTTCTGCAAAACTGAAATCATATTGTACATACATGCCATTTTTCACTGTATTGCTCCCAATGTGAAAACTATTAATATTTTGTCTATTTCATCTTCATGTCAAATTGTCTACAAGATTATGTGTTCAGGTCTCATCTATTATTTGATGTTGAAGAAAGCAAGTTATGAGAAATTAAATTCTTGGAATATATGAAACTTGTAGGATATACATGAATATATATGCCCACACATATTGACCAATAGCAGGATACACTACAAAAAATTAGCAGCCAACCAGGATGCTTTAAAAATGGACATAATACTTATGTCTGGTTTCTAGAAGAAAAAGAAAATTGGCTTCTGTTGAGCTAGTTTGATTTTGGTGGGTGTAGAAAAGAATAAATCATGTATTCATTCAAATAGAATAATTAATCAATCAAATATTTCCATTTAGTTTTCAAAGACCCTAAGCCTTGGAGCCAGTAGTTAATCTGACAATAAATAAATAGCAAGCTGGCAATCCAAATAAGTCATTAGTTGAAAATTCACTCATATCAAAAGGACTGACAATACTGCAACGGCTTTAAAAGAACCCTGGTTAATTTCTACTCACAAAACCACCAGCTACAAACACAGAGATACTAACCACTAATTGACAGTCTTTCTTTCTTTCCTTCTGAACATAAGTCTTCTCTTTCTTATCAACATGTCTACTTCTTCTGTCACATATATGCATACTTATAAAACCCTTAGAAGTGACCAAAAAAAAAACTATAAATGCTAAGCCCCATTTCTCTAGAGCAGCGTTTCTCAACCTTTTTACCCTTGCGTAACCCCTAAAAGAAATTACATGTCTCAAGGAACACCTGTGCGAAACCAGAATTATATACCATATTTCTCATTTTCATCATAGTTCACATGGTAAATATCATAGTATATATTTTTGAATAACTGAGTTAAGGAAAAATTAATACTACTTTGTTAAATTTTTAGGTAATGCTAAATAAAATTCATACTGTTCATTTATATTACTTTATCAGGGAGTTTTCACATAAAAAACACAAACATCACTAAATATATTCTGAATGATTATTATATTTTTTAACAACATAATAGATGAGAAAGGATGATGACTGTTACAATATTACAATAACCAAGTGTGTGTTTAATAATATTACATATATGAAATGAAATAAAAAGTCAAAAGTGCATTAGCTTATCTCACCTGTTCTTGTGGAAACATTGGGGACCTTTTGCAGAAGCTTAGGGTTCTGGGGAACCCTGTTTGAAAAACACTGTTCTTATACATTTTATAAATATCCATTTTTGCATGTTTTTGCTTTTTTATTGTTGATACATAAAGGCTTACTGTTGCTAACTTCTTTTTATCATTCGTTCTTAGTATTTTTGGAAACTAAAACCTTTGTTCCAAATTCTTTTAGTAGTCTTTATGTTAGTAGAGTATTTGTTGAAATCCTAAATATTTTGTTGGGTGTCTCAGACTTCAGAATTTATATGAAGTTATTTTACAAGATTGGATGAATAGAAATTACAGTCTATAAATTGCCTATAGTCTTAAAGGGACTTCTAGTCAGAATTCAAATCATTAACAGTTAAAAAGTAGTGTAGCATTAAGAAAGTTTCAGAAAGTACAAAGGATGCTACAAATAGACCATTAGGAAAACAGTGTAAATGAGAAGATGGCAAAAATTAAAAATAAAGAAACAGTGAATTGCCAAAGCAAAATAGAAAAAAAAACAAACAAATACTTTGTAAAAAATATTGACCACTCTTGTAAAAAATGAACATTTTCAATTGGATTGGGTACCATATATAATGTAAATGGTATGTTGCCTGACTGTATGGTGACAACACATGTCATAACAAACAGACAAATCAAAATTTATAAGTTTCAATGATAATTTTAACCTCGAAAATAATTTCATAGATTTGGTCGATCGCATCAGAAGAAATAATGTTGCTTTTGAAGGATGCAGACAAATTATAGCTTTTCACAATTAGCTATCTTTTGCAGCTCTTAAAAATATTTTTTTTTTTTTATGATTCCTTCAACTTCCGGTTTGGCCATCTGTTTATACAAGCTTGTTAGCTAGGTTACTTTGTTTCTTTGATTGACTTGAAGAGAAATATACAGTGTTCTATTCTGAAAAATGTACTTCATATACTACCATTTAAATGGGAATTTTTTCCTGCAAGCAGGTAACTACAAGATAATAATTCTTTTGAACTTGACCAGGATTTTTTCAACTTGATAAGTCTTGATGTTAGAACATTTTAATTTTGATATTTATAGTTTTTGAAAAAGAGAATTACATTGAAGAAAGTATCAGATTTTACATCATAGGAACATGAAAGATATAACCAGACCCAAAGCAAATAAAATAAACCAGTTTTGAGTATGAAATTTGTGTAGAAGGAAAAATGACATAGCACATGCTATATTCCATTGCAATTAGATCTTTTTTTCTGGTTCATTCTGCATGTCATCTAGATGTGAACACCAGGGAGTCAGATAACAAAATAATAAAAGTCATTTTCTGTGCATTGGCTCCGAGCATCAAATCCAGTCCATAATGAAAGCGATACAGTGGCCTGCTGGAAAAGGAGATGGCCCTGGGGACTGCCAGATCTGCTTAAAAGCAGGACTCCCATAATGACCACCAGCAGGCACACTAGGCATTGTCACCATTACTGCTACAACCACTCCTCTCAACACAACTGTGAACACTCCCAGGCTAGACTAATCTCTCCTGACTCTTCATACATGAAAACCAACAGGCTCTTGATACCCACCAACGTGATTTATAACAGAATACACAAAATCAAAGATACACCTAATTCCTCATTGCCACTGCCATCACCTCAGCATACCTGACTTCCTACAGGCATACCCTCACTGTTATCACTGCGACCCTGTTTCATTGAAAGAAAAATCGGACTTTGTCACCATCAACCTGACTTGCTATAGGCATAGTCTCACAGTGAGACATTCCACCACAGGCCTAACAACTACATCAATCCTTTGTCACTTCAGCAATCAATGCACATCATCACAAATTGACCCATCACCATGACCTCAATCGATCAATACATACATTAGACCCAACCAATGACTATATCCTGTGATCTTGGTCAAACCAACCCAAGAGATCGGTCAACTCCTGGCACTACCCTTACACCTAATTGACTTCTTGATGATCAGCAACCAAAATCAACATTTTCTCCAATTTTCCAACAACTGTACTATATCTTGTATGTTAAACAGATATACATTGTTTAAAAACTTAATCCTTGATATTCATTTCATTTCGCAATCAAACACTTCATTATAACACACTGAAACAGAAAGAGACATAAATGTGTGAATTCACCATTGGAGCCTGTGTATTGGTTGAACCAACATATGTTGTTGCCAAAGAAAGATGAATTCTGTCATTTTGTGGTTTAATATTCAGGTGTATATATATTATAATCTATTTACTAAGACAAAAGAATGACACTCAACCAACCATTGAAAAATATTTACCTGATATCCTTATGGATCAATGAAATGTATTAAAAGTGATCATGATATAGAATTTATTTATGTATAAATATATTGAATCCCTTCTTCTTAATAACCATATTAAGCAGGTAAGATTTGTTTCCTATTCACCAAACTAGAAAAAACAGTGTGGAAAGAGCAAAGACAATCTCATTCAGAAATGGCAAGATGTTTACTAGTCAGATTAAGATTACTGAAAATGCTATGTATGCAGACTTGAGTAATTCTAAAGACTGTTGTAGTATGACTGCTTATGGTTTTTATCTGTTACCAAACAGTTCAGTGATATCTTGGAGAAGTGTAAAACAGAATACTGTTATCTTATCCTCTTGTGAAGCTGAGTTCAAAGCTTTAGCAGTTGTAATACTGAATATAATTACTGAAAAGTATAATAAATTCTGATCTGTTCAAATGTAGCATTATGTATTATGAGTATTAAAACAGTTTAACCCTTGTGGAAAAAATCTTGACAGCATCAAAGATCAAAACATTGGCATAAAACACATAGTATACAATATATATTGTCGTGCTATCACATAACAGACATGGCTTCAAGAATGCATTTAAGGATGAAACAAAATATTGACCTCAGTGCTCACTTATCTATGTATGTGTAAATGACAGGTTCCATAAAAAATTCACCAAAAATAAAATCTTAACTCTTTTATATATATATATATATATATATGGAGAGAGAGAGTGATATATATATATATATATATATATATATATATATATATATATAATATAAATACAACATCTAAGCTCAGTAGGAGTTAATTAAACCAAAGAAGGGATGAAACTTATTAATTAAATCCAAAGAGTCACCCCAAACTTTTGACCAATGGTGTATATTACTATTTCATGTATTTTCCCCATCATGTCAGTCTCACAAAAGCAAGTTAGATGTCTGCTGCCACTTTTTAATATTTGAAATAAAATGCATATCTTCAAAGTCAAAAGGCTATTGTAGATGCTTGAATGAGTTGAGAAATAATAGGATTTATAAAATTCTGTTCCTTTTCTCAGCACCTGTTAATTAATAACTCTATTTTCAATTTATTTCAAAGTTGATAAATTTGATTAAAAAAATACTGTCAGTTGATATATTTCTTTTTTTTTAATGAGACAGAAATTCCATATAGAAAAGAATGTGGCAAATTAAGGAAATTTGTTTTGTTTTCTTCAGCCCCTAACATAAAACAGAAGAAGAAAAATGACAATGCTCAGGCCACATTTAAAAAAAAATCATAGTAGTCAGATGTAGATGTCTAACAAGATGGCAAATGGAAAAATCAGAATACTCAACGTCTCTATTATTTTTGTTTCAAAACCTTTCATGTTCTCTGGTACAAAGTTTTCTAATGAAGCAGTTCTTAGTTTCTTGCAAGACACAACCGGCCTGGAAACAGATTCTGTATTTGTTTATTTGTTTTTCAATTTTTTCTTGACAAATTGTTATTGTTATGAACTACATCCAGTATGTACATAACATATATATTTAATTTTTGTTTGTGCTTCTTTCAGAATGTTCTGGACAGTCATTTTCTAAACTCTGATATGATATATTTATATATGTTTAGTTTTGACACCTGATAAGGTCTGTGGAATCATGGTGAAAAACCATAAAAATAAAGTAACATTTCATAACTGTAATATTAGACTGGTAGACTTAGTGAAAGGTAATTCTAAATTGTTGTCAGCTTAGCCTGGCACAGGGTTATCATAGTAAATAACCAATGCCTATCAAACACCATATATGAACAATAGTTTTAGTTTTTAACTAATTTGTTAAACATTACTTTACAGTAACTAAAAAGTAAGTTCAGTTAGAATTAAATTAGATTATATAATATATCGATACTTAAAAATTGATTACTCTTGCTTCATTTTTTTGTATATGTTTTTTTCATCACCATCTTTTTCTATGTGATCTTTTCATTCAGGATTATAGCTCTCCATAACTTTCTATTCTTTGTAGGTCTGGGTAAGGTTTTTCATTTTCCTATCACTTCGAACACTTCTTTTGCCAACTGTTTACACAAAATTATTAGGTAGGTTATTCACAGTTATTTTTTATCTCTCTTATCTACATCTTGTGAGTATCAAATTCTATGAGCCCTCTTTCCTCATTAGTATATTCATTACAATAAGAAAGATACTGAATGTCAGAATCTGGAATCATTTTTTCTTATCTTATGAGATTAGTTACATAGTTGAAGATTTATTACATTTTGTTTTTGCTTCAATTACTATCATCTAAAGAATACAATCTGAGAAAAAAAAAACATCAATAATCTTCAATCATCTGTATGACTTCAATTTAGGAAGAGAAAACATTATTACCAAATTGCCAGCATTCTGTCATATCAAAGTAATAAAAAATATCCCACTTTTGTAGTTCTTTGAAAAATTGTTTGGATAAGTATTTTCTCTAATCATCAATACATGACATAAATAAGTTTTCTTTTTAAAAGATCAGTTTTGCAGATATACTCTATAATCATCATTATAGTGGTTGAGATTTCAAGTTTTTGCAAAATTATATTAATCATGTAGTCTACTCAAATGTAATGCTGGATAGTATATATATATATATATATATAGTGTATATTTCGGCAGCAATTTTTATTGATGCATGTTTCATTAAATAATATAGACAAAGTTTTGTCTATTTATTTTAAGTAAGTTCCTTTCATATTGTCTGATAATCTTAATAACATTATCATTGAAAGATGAAATGAAATCACCATACTGATACATGTTTAAATCCAATCTAAGCTTTCAGCTTACATAAGCCATTATCAAAAATGACAATTACTTTTCAATATATCAACTAATACATGGCCAAAACAATAATGATAGTCTGTTTTTGTTGCATGAAAAATTCTAAAGTAACGACTAACTCATGTATACAAGACGCAGAAGTGAAAACTGCGTCACAGCTCATGATGTCACACATGACCACACGAGAGGGAAAACGAGAAGTATTAAGTATGGGGAGCTGTTGGTATAAAGCAATGGTTTTTGTTATCAATTATAGTCATTTAAGAATATTTGTAGAGATTTTGTAGCTTATATATATATATATATATATATATATATATATATATGTGCATGTGTGTATGCATGTGTGTGTGTGTGTGTGTGTGTGTTCCAAGAAATAGGACTCAAGATAGACCTTTCTAAAACAGAAACTATAATCTGTAATTAGAATTAAAGCAGTGCTGGTACATACCCTGATTCCATCATGAAAACAATACGTAACCTAACTTGTGAGCTTGACTAAATGTGTGGTGGGTTAAGGCAGAGATAAAAAAAAACAAATTTTATTAAATACTAGAAAGGACAGGAAATTGTGGAGAGCCATGACTGCCAACATCCTGAAGAGAAACTGCTCATAGAAAAAAAATACTTCGAATACCTTGGCCTATATACCAGGTATAACAAATTTAGTAGAGGAGACAAAGAAATTGAACACAGAGTAGGCTGTGCCAGAGGTAGTTTTATCTAACACTGCAAATTGTTACAAAACATCAACCTGAAAACTCAAGTTATGTTATGTCCTTAAATAGCCTCATCAGATTGAGCCTTTTATATAGACTTTCATTCAGAAATATTTAAACTGTCAACAACTTTTTTTCTGTGATCATTGGTTAAAATAATGTTTTCAGTGAGTGAAGTCTGAGGGTTTTGGCAAAAGATCATCCTTTGTTTAACGCTGTGGACAGGTGCTACAGTTTCACAAACAAAGAACTGTACCAAATAATAGAAATCATATCACTTGGGGACTATCAACAGTAGTAACTCATAAAAATGGATAGCATTTGAAAGAGAAAATAAAGACATAATCAAGATAGTAACATTCCATACTACTTCAAATAAAAGGTTACGAATCAATACTGGAAACTTTCACCATAATTCCATCAATGCTGCAAAGAGCGATATGAGCTACTGGACTTGAAAAGCCTATTTTCTTGAAAAATTGTTTTAAGAGAAAGAGAAATTTCAACTGAAAGCAGTAGTGGCTGCTTGGTTAATGAATGACAAAGTTTCCTTGTAGGGAAATGGTGAATATTACCATTACCATTCTTAGAGGTTAAATACATTTGTCCTTATTCAAGTATAACTAATAGTAAAGAAAGTTCTAATTTTTTCATATCTCTAAGATATAAATACTTAAGTGATAGCTACTAAATTTGTTATACCTCGTATATATGCCAAGGTATTTGAAGTATTTTTTTCTTCTATGAGCAGTTTCTTTTTGGATTTTTTTAATATGATAGTAAATATAAAAAAAAAATGTTTATTCAAGTATGTTAGATTTTACAAGTAAATGACAGGCTAGGATGGATTCTTTTTTATCTCTTTACTTGTCATATAATTGGTTTACATACATGAGAGCTTTCAAATTAAAAAATAAACATAGAGAATGGTTTTAGAGGGAAGAGAAATATATTTTGTATTTAAACACAGAATTTTTTCTTTCCTAATTTACATTATCAAACCTTTTAATAGAAAGTAAATTACAATTTAAAAATATATATAAATTATGGTGTATCAAATATATTTCCATTTTTATACAGACTTAACTTTATTTTATATTTGCATCTAAAATCTTTGAATCAATGATAGTATTATCATTATATATGGTAATGGTAATCAAGTGAGCAAGTAAATTTTTCAGGAAAATAGGTTTCTCAATTCCAATAATTGTTATCACTCTTTCCAGTACTGATGTGGGAATTTCCTTCTTTACTTTGAGTTACAAGTGCTATTCACTTTTGTTGTTGCTGCTCTTGAAAGTCCTTAAGTTATGTGGTTTCTGTTATTTGGTACAGTTCTTTGTACAGATTCACAAACAATGTTAAACAAAGGTTAATCTTTGCCAAAAGCCTCAGACTTCACTCACTCAAAACAATATTGTAATCGATGACCACAGAAAACACTTGTATACAGTTGACAGTTTAAATATTTCTGAATGAAATTCTATATGAAAGTCACAATCTTTTATTTGGTACTGTTCTTTCTGAATTTGTAGGGTTCAAAGAAAGATAGTCTTCAACCAATCCAACAGGTTTTACTCAATAAAAGAGATTTTTAATCCTTGATCTGTGAAAGTGGTTGTATACAACTGACAGTTTAAATGTTTTTGTACATGTTTCACACTGTGCATGACATCCATATGAAATTTTCTATCTGAATATGACTCCAGTTTTCAAGTTAATTTTTTGGCTTTGTAGCAATTTGTGTAGTTAGGCAAAACTACCCCAAGCACAGACTATTCTATGTTCAATTTCCTTTTTTCCTATACTAAATTTGTTATAAATTATTCATACATCAAGTTATTTGAAGTGTTTACTATTTACTTATTCTACAAGCTGAATTTTTATGATGGATTCATGATATGTGTCATCATTGCTTTCATTTTAATTCCAGATCATAGTTTCTGTTTCAAAATGGTTTATCTTGAGTCCTATACACTATATTAATTAATATTATCATTGTATATTACTTTAAACATTAGTGGATATACATGTTTGAGTAGACATCTCTGTGTGATTAAACAGTGTAAATTTTAATCTACTGGTTTGGGAATTCAAGAGCATTAATAAAGAAAAGGAGTCTTTCAACAGGGTTCATAGCTGTGTCCCTATTGCCAGAAGGGACATATTCTTTGACTCTTGAATGAGATGTAAATTTAGACAAACACAGAGATGCCTACATGTTTATAATACTGAAGGAAAATGTATGACAAAGTGAAAAAAGGTTTCTTATGATGTGTTTTATCTTTCACGACTTCATCTGACTAAATTTGTCATGATGATGTACACAAATGAGTGATGTCGGAAAGTTTGATTAATTTATATTCTTTTCCTTTTTCTTTCCATCACTTTTATTAATAGATATTTCACATTGTGATAATGGAAGTTCTGCTAAGAATGGTAAAATATTGTAAGAGCCAGGGCACAAATTTAGTGTAGATGACTTTGTGATCATAATATAATCAGCATGGCTGATGCTATCCTCCAGGAAAGTGACTTGTTGTACCTTGTCAGGCTCACATTCTCTGCTGATATAAAGTGGAATGACTGGCAGTTGAGCTGACTAAATGTAGCTGTAAACTCTATGCTAACAGTTTCTTCTCTCACATATTTCACTTGTGCAACTCCCTTCTGGCTCCATGCTTTCCAACCAACTTTAATCTGTAAAAATTTAAATGCAATGTCAATCACTATCTACTATCTACCTGATCACTCTCTTCTCTTTCTGCTCATCATTAATGTTTTTGTTCATAATTCTTCCACACCTAGTAACACCTTGTGTTTTAGTGGCATTACTGCTATGCTTGGGGTGATTCTGATTATATATATATATATATATATATATATATATATATATATACATATAAGTGAACATTGAAGTCAACACTTAAAGGAAACAGGCTGTTTCATGCTAGACACATTGGTGGCCTGACAATTATATATATATATATATATATATATATATATATATATATATATTTATTTATGTTCATAATGATTATTATAAAAATAATGCTGATTGTTTCATAACAATACTATCTGTGCACATCTCAGAATGGAAACTTGTAGAATCTAAGATGCACAAACAAACAATGTCTATATAAAATCTTGGCCTCTGTTGCTGTCTATTTCTCTTTAGTTGTGCACTTGAAATAAGTTCTACCCTTAAGCAAGGTCTTTTGCTTTCACAAACACAAAACAAAATTCTCTTTGTGGCTAATCCTTTTTGTCTAGCAATGACAATGTGACTGACTTTTGAGCCCACAAAGCCCCCAGTCAGTGACTTCTTCATTGCTTTATTGATGCTACACAAGTTCTGCTATCAAGTTCCGATTCTTTGAATGTTATGACAAGGTGGCATCTTTAGCAACTTGGTTTATCAAAAACAGACAATGATATATGTATGATGCAGACTATATACAAATATATATATATATATATTTATGTACTTCAATACCTAAATAGAGACATAAGTAAATAGGCACCATTAATTTACATTTAATAAAGATATACTTACTGAAATTGTCCATACCCGATGAAAATTATTAAGATCAACATTATTTGAATGCTCAAATCTTTTCACTTCGTCAAAAAATTGTTAAAAAAATATCTATTATTTTGGTGTTATTTGGTTAGATTTTGTGAATAGGATTGGGCTGAGAATTTTTTTACCACCCCTTATGTATATGTATTTACCTCTCTTTATATATATATATATGTGTGTGTGTGTGTGTGTGTGTGTTACAGTGCATTTCTTTCCTCATTTGATTGTAATATATGCATAAATATTTGTAAATATGAAAAGATTATGATAAGAATAAGCAAACATAATGTTTGTAATTTATTCAATCAGACATGCCTAAAAGAAAATTTGCTGACTAAATAGACAAATAATATATATATATATATATATATATATATATATATATATATATATATATATTTTTTTATATATATAAACATATATCTGTATAATAGCATATATACATTTTTCCTCTTTCCCTCATTTCTATTTATTTTTCAATATAGAGTCTTCTAATGGAGTTTGTGGCATTATGATACTGACAGTTACACTGCAGTGTTGGTTCCTGATTTTACACTGTTTTTCTCTATCTTGTCACACACACACACACACACACACACATATATATATATATATATATATAGAGAGAGAGAGAGAGAGTGAGATATTACTAAAAATGACAGACATTTTGTGACAAATAATTGTAATGATCGACTTTTCCAAATTATGAATAATCCTTCCCATAAAATTCTGCAACAGAAAATGTTTCATTTTAATAATATTTGCCTTAAAGAAAATTTGCTTCCTGAATATGCCACACACACACACACACACATATATATATATATATATATATAATGATTGGGATGGATATTTATTATAAGTATCAGTGATTGTTGTTTGAACCTAAAATAAAAGGCAGGATTTTAAATACTGATTTTATTGGCAGGCTATCTTTTGGAAGATTGGTATAACATGATCTTCCTCCTCACTACTATTCTCCTTTTCAGGCTTATTTGGAAAATATACAATGGATTCATGATAAAGAGAGGATTAGTAAAAAAAAAAAAAAGAATGGTTGTAATATGAAATAAAAATTCTAATTGAAGAGAAATCATGAGGAATTCAAAATTTATATCACACTAACTTTGATATGTCAATGTAAAAGGTCAAAGCTTCATTCTCTTGAATCAGAAATTGCTCTTTACAGTGTTAGAAAAAGATTTAAAAATTGTTATATACTTTTAATGAACAGCACAAGTAATTGTTAAATTATTCTTTTATTATTTAAAGAACCATGCATTAGCTTTTACTGAGATTTAGAATAACCATTTTAATAAAGAAAGAAATTATAAAAAGTATGAGTTGAATAAAATCACTGATGAAAGTTAGCATTGAAAAAAAAAACAACCCTGTGAACTGTTGGGTTAACCTTCAAGAGAAAAATATAATAGCAAAAAGAATATTACTGAATTTTCTCCCTTGCATATTATGTTAATGACTGAATACTTTGAGCAAAAGAACTTTTTAACTACTATTAGAGTTCCTATGATTAGTAACTATGATTTCTTAGTTTAACAGACATCCTCACATATACACTTTCATTATTCTACACACAACTACTCATTTGCAAAAATGAACTGATACATTATTCATTACTTCAAGCTGTGAAACATTTGATGTACCGTGTTATCACTCTCTATAACTTCCATTTTTTTGTTCTAAGTAATTTTTGCTCTTTTACAAAGCCTCCTTGTGCTACTCATTCTCCATCTATATATTTACTCCAACTTCTCAACTAGAGTACATCTGTTTCTCTTACCTTTAAATGCTCTGCAAGTGTTAAATTCAACAAGACATCTTTCTTCCTTATATGCTCAAAAAATTCCAGTTTTTTCTTTCTGATTGTTAACAGCCTTTTCTTTGTGGGCTATATTCTTCTCAAAACTTACTCATTTCTTATATTTTCTGGCCATGCTATTTTAAATAATCATCAACAGAATCCTGTCTTTGTTGTGAGGAGATTATCCAGTTATTGCTATATAGCAGATTGGATATTAGATATCAGTCCAGAATGCCTTTCTTTGTTCTTTATGATATTTCCCAATATCTTAATACTTTGCACAATTTCTGAAAGGCATCATTATGAAGTTTTATAGAAAATGAAAACAAGAATGACACTAAACATCAGAAAGAGATAGTTGAAATTTTGAGGGTGCATAATGAGGAAAGAGGGCTTGGAAAATTTGATACTCACAGGACAGATTGAAAGCAAGAGACAGAGGAAAATATTATATAACTGACATAGTGAACTTGTGTAAATGGATGGCAGAACAGGGTTCAGGAGAGATAGTAAAAAGATAAAATTTATTGAACTACAAATGATAGGAAATTATGATGTGCCATGACAGTCAACATCCTGAAGTGAAGCAACACGTAGAAAGACACAACTATAACTTCAGATTTCTCTATCACATTTCTATCATCTGTTTTTATAATATCTAGATAGTTAAATTTCCACATATGCCTGATGTTATTTTTTTTTTTTATATCTTTGGTATATAACATATACCTCAGGTTATCCTTTTTGCTGACAAGTAAGTAATTTGTCTTAGAGTTAATAGTTAATCCTTTCTTCTTGTCCTTAACCAGCTTCAACACTTCACCAAATTCCCAACCCTAACACAATATACTTCCTCAAGTGTATCATAATGTTCCTAATGATATACTCACTTTAGGCAACAAGAAAAAGAATGGCTATTTTCTTTTCCTAGCAGAATATGGAAATTTGACATTTTCTCATACAGCTTTGTAAACAGGATATAGGAAATAAAAAGAAATAGATTTTTCACTTTTTTTTTTTTGGTGAGGAAGCACCACTTATTTCACACTGAGGGTTGTGAAGATGAAGGTAAAAATGATAAGCATTCTTTTAGCAGAAGTGAACCATGGCATTGTTGTTATTGTCTTTGGAATTTCTTATAGCCAGAAAAAAAAACTTGTAAGGGGCTTAGTTCTTGACATTTTTACCATGTAACAAATAGACATTTATATATATATATATATATATATATAAAATGTATTTATATAGTGCTGTCTGTCTAGATAACTATATTAACATACTGCCATATAGAAATCAGTCCACCAGTATAAATGTATGCAGACATAAATTCATCAATATGATATGCCACTTCAGGATGTGGGCGATCATACTCTCCACAATTTCCTGTCTTTTGTAGCTTTTAGTAAAGTTTGTCTTTTATCTTTCCTAATCTCTTCTCTGCCAAACATTTGTTAGGTAGATTATGCACTGCTTTCCTCTGATGCTCTTTTCTTCAATATATTCCAAAACCCCTAATAATCCAGAGGAAAACTCATGATATATTTCACAAAAATATGATTGTCAGACAGAAGTTACCTTATAACACCTCAAAAAACAAGCTAGTATTATTTCACCATCAGTGATCAAGCACTAAGTTTTCTTCAGTTGTGATGAATAACTACAATGTTAACAAGGCTCTATGTTTTAAACATCGACTGAATAATAAGTTCCCTCCCAGAACCCAAGCAGAATTCATATATACAATCCATTCCAAAAGATTCTAGAAAGTATTTGGTTTATTCTATCACTCCAGAAAATACCTGACTCTTGCTATGCTTTATCTTCACAAGAGTCAGATTAGACCAAAAATGCATTATTGTTGATATATCTGGCTTGGAGCTACACAATCTTCATTTTCCAGCCTTGATAGAATTCAATAGCATTTATGATGTCTAGTTGGAGATTTATCTTATATATTTTCCACTTCATAGTCTCTTTCCCACACTTGCAATGTGGCAAGTCTATTAATATTCCAGTGTTATTACAATGACAAATGTTCAGATGAGATCCATTCTTTAGTTCCACTGTTCAAACCTTTACAACTGAGATTTAAATCACCCTCATACCCTCAGCATTTTAAATGTAAAGAGAGAGAGAGTTACACTCAGCTTTTCCGCAAGAACTGCTGCTTTGTGGTACAGAACATCACCTAGATGCCTTCCTGGACTCTACAATCTTAACCTCTTCAAGTCAAGGGTCAATCTTTATCTATTCCCTTATCATCATAATCTTCACTTCTTACATACCTCATTCAGTATGCCTTGAGCTAGAGAAACTCTCAAGACTTGTATTAGGTAATTTTTCTTTTAAAAAATAGCTAGTAGAAAGACAAGTAGATGCACACATTTTTTATTACCAGGTAAATTGTTTAATCCTTGCTAATCTTTTTCTACTTTTACAGTTGTTACATACACCTATAGAGGCAGAAAGTTTATGTATATCCTATACAACTTATATAAATAGTGAGAAAAAGTCTTTAAGCATATACAAGCTATATATCATAAATAGACAGAAAGAGTATGTATATCATATACAAGCTGTATAAAAGTTTAAAAAAACATATACATGTTCTTCAGAAAGTTCCGAAAACAAATTCATTCTTCATTGAAAATCATGTAGATATTCCATTTCTATAGACATACCAGCAGAGCATTAGAGAAATATATTTATTTATTTTTCATATCTTGAAGGCTTTTTACAGACCTTTCTCACCCTACTGTGTTAATACACAAGATATTTTATATATATATATATATACACTTGTATTTGCATATAGAGAGAAATATATAGTGTTATATATAGCAAAGAAGGAGATGTATGTCTGATCAACATATAAAGCAATGAGACAAATATAGATTTCTGTTGTAAACTGCAGGAAGTAGATGCCTTAGACTCTGCAAATAGTTGTTTAGTTATCTTTGGAAATACCTGGCGGGTTGTTTTGGAAACAGCTGGAACCATTATGATGCAAACGATTATGAAGAGCCATGTTTACTCTCTCCTTTCCTTTTTTATTTCCTTTCAAAGAAAATACCATTAATTGTTTCTTACTGTTATGAAACACTTGTTAACAATCCAAAACACATGAATTAGTCAAAATTACCAGGCTGCAGAAAATAATTGGCTCTAATTCTCTTAAAGAAAGGAAATGATAAATAGAAAATTCACCAACAAGAAACAGAAATCAAATAGTAAAACAGGGAGATGAATAAAAAAAGAACAAAGGCAAGTCTGATATCTCCAGGGCCAATGCTGAATGTATGATTTTGTTAGCAGGTTTATGCTTTAATTTAATAAGGAATATATATGTTTTCAGGAAAGACTCTTACCTTTTTGATTTAGAAAAATCATATAATTTCTTCTACTTTGTCTGCTGATTGAGTTAGAAGCCCCCAAAACCAAGAAAAATAAAACAAAATAAAAATAATAAAAGACAAAAAGGCACACAAATCTATTTTTTCAGGAAGTTTAATTTCTTTCATGGTCTGTTAGAGTTTACAGAATTTGAGTAGAACATGCACAAAGAGAGATGATAAACAGTCAAAAGTTACTTAAAGCAAGAAAAGACAAGAAGTTGTGGAGAGTCATGATTGGGTTAGAAGTGACACTGCACATAAAAGAAGAATACCCACAATTGTTAAAATTGAAATAAAAAACATTGTGTGATTAACAGGTTTATAAAGCATCCAGTATGAAGTAGAGGTTTTATAAAATATTTGATATTAACATTTACTATCTACAACAATTTAATGTCAACCACCCCAAAACATGGATGGGCATTAATGGGTAAATATTTTCTATATTTTGTCTTACATTGCAGAAAATAGTATAAACCATATTTAAATAAAAAATACACATTCAGAAACCTTTTTTTCTCTGAAGCTAACCAATGTATAAATTACTTTATTTTTCAGTAACTTCATTTAACAGTTAAAAAAATAGTATTGTTAACATCAACATGGAAGTCCATTCCATAAAGTGTCATTTCTTGTGAAAAAGCTGTTATTGTGAAACTCCCATCTTACATTTAGATTACAAAGGAAATTAAGGTGATTTGACTCTGGAGTAATAATATAAGTTGAGTGAAGTAAAATTACTGAAAATTTAGTCTTATCACATATGAAATACCTTTTTGAATTGAATAAAAAAATTACAAAAAATATTTAGTTGTCACTGTGAAAAGCTATTGAACTAGAGAATTTATATCATAAAATGACACTTTTGTTCTCACTTTCAATTTTATCTGAAATACTTTGACAAAATTTATCTTTATAATTTCAAAAGAGCCAGATAAATGAAGGGTTATCTTTTTTCATTTTGCCCAACTTGAAAAATATTGTGTTAACAACCAAATACTAAATACTGATGCTATGTAATATTGGTCCAACTATATGACATTGAATATTGGATAGTTCCCCTCACAGATGAAGAAAAAACTTGAAGTAACAGAAATGTGGTTCTACAGAAGAATGCTAAGAATACTGTAAACTGAACGTAAGCAAGAACCAGTTTCAGGGAAAAATATAAGCAAAAAGGATACTCATACTTAGCATCAGAAAAAGACAGTTGAAATTTCTAGGGCACATGATGAAAGGGAGCTTTACATAAATAATAATTTCTCTATTTATATGTTTATTTTATTACAAACTAATTTCCTTTTGTTTCTTAGATTTTCATACAAAATTTTATTTTTTATCTAAAGTTTTTCATATCTCTAATCTTTGTCCTCCATTGTTGAAAGCTTAAATGCTGAAAAGTGCAATCTAAAACTGACCTAATGTAAAATAAGAATCAACTTGTCTTTAATTTTGTAAATTTACTGCTATCAAAAACTTATAATTTGATTATAATTGCATTAATCTAAAAGCTATCCTTTTAAAGAAAGACTTTGTTCTTAAAATCTTTTAAAAATTTTTATCCCTAATTTTCAGAAATTGACTTTTTATTTGAAATTTTATGTAAAAATGATGTAGATTAAATTTTTCCAAAATTGTTCTATACTGTGCCCTGCTTATTATGTGATATTACTTTTCATGAGAAATCCAATTAAATTTTATATATTTCAGCAACTTTGATGCCATAATATTTTGCCCACTTGAAAGATCTTATTCTCTACAAGATTCAACAGCTATATTATTATTTTTGACACTCAGAGGACATATTGAAGATAAAAGAGGGTCAAGAAGAAAGCAGCATATAACCTACCTAATGAGTTTGTATAAATGTTTGGCAGAATGGTTTAGGAGAGATTTTTTTTTTTTAAGCATTTCACCCCAAGCAAGGCAGGAAGCCACTAGCACACAAGGGGTTACAGAGAATTGGAGTGAGACCAATTAGGAGTGATAGAGGAAAGGATGAAGAGAAGGATAGGGGATAGATCAAGGTATTTGGAGATGTTGATTGACATTACATTTGAATAGTTGGAGATTATAGCTATCAGGGAAACACAAAAAGGGGAGGGAGTTCCACAAGCGAGAGGTGCGAGACATGAAGCTATTGGCGTAGAAGAGATGGCGACATTTAACAGTTTCGACAGTGAAAGAGTGTGAGCGTGATACCAGCCTAGTAGAATGCTTAAATTCATGAAGTCTGGGAACCAGCGAAAGCAGCTCATTGGAGCAGGTACCATGAAAGACGGGGGAGGCGATGGCACATCTATGAGAGAGCGACTGCAGACAAGATGCCAGATCAGGGCCAATTACATTGCATATCCGTCTCTGGATCTTATCAAGAAACTTGAGACAAACAGAAGGGGCACCAGGCCATATATGGCAGGAATACTCCATGCACGGGTGAATCGTTATAACAAAAAGACAAATTTTACTGAGAGCTACAAAGGACAGCAAAGTGCAAATAGCCATGATGGCTTATGTTCTGAAGAAAAAGATGTTAATATTTATCAACATAAACAAAGAAATTAAACAATAATTTAATAAATTTATATTAAATCATTACATATTCTCTATCTCCACACATTATGTATTTGCCATGTATTTTGTATAATAGCTTCTTACAGTATTGTTTTGTGCTGTTATTAATAAGGTTTCCATTTCACTTTTTAGCATTATTTATATTGATTGAGTTTTCATATCTATAGTACATTGTGGCTTTTATTGGAAATCAATTAATAGCAAGTTTCCTTATGACTCAGACACTCTCTATAATATTCTTGCTGAGATTAGTGATGTTGTTTGGTTAGTTATAATTTATCCTTAGACTCCCACTTCTTTTAACCTCTTTGTATGCATTCTTTCAAGTGCACCAATGATGATGGGTGCAAGTGTCAATTTCGTGTTCTATAATTTCATAGACTCTATCTGAATTTTTTATTTATTATTATTTCATGATATTGGGTATTTTGAAAAGAATTTTATAACTTTAATTTTTTTAAATTTTTTATTGAGAAATGAAGAAATGGAAAGATATTTTCAATAGGCATGATTCAAAATTAAAATGTTCGCTAATGTAATCAATTCAATTTTCAAATTCTTTCCCATTATGGCTAACATAATTTTGTAGTAAATTTTCCCAAAATGACAAATTTCTTAACAAAGATCATTTTTATCTTTGATTTCCTGAAAGGTATCAAAGTGGAACTATTTAAAGGTATTGATACTGTGAGGTATAAGATTTTGGTACTTTTGAAACTACTTGATTAGATTCTCTCTCTTTACTGAAGAATATATTATGAGAAGTCAATAGGCGAATTTATTCCTCAATAAAACACAATTTAAAATGTATAAACCTTTTCAACTACTTCATGCTACTAAAAGCAGTATATTTCACACTGATATGCACATTTGCATATGAAAGGAGGAATACTAAATTATACTAACTTTACTCAATGTTATTTTAATGTGACACAACATTGAGAAAAATGGAGATTCATGACTTATGAAAGAAAAGTCTGAAATGAGCAAAGTAGAAGGAAAACTAGTCTTCTAAAATATATTAGTGGCTGATACTCAAATAAGTAGTCACACAAAATGAATATGGATAACTGTATAATGTTCTTATCTAGGGGAGACAATTTATAGTCTCTGCTCTTTACATCCTGTGGAACTCATACATACAAACCATTGCTAAAGATGCTGAAAAAATGGCCAGTTCTCTGTACTGTTCCAGCAAGTATCCAACTCCTCTAACTTTGCAAGAGTCAGACCAGAAATGTTGCTGTATATGGGCAGGAGTTGCCCAATCTCACTTTTCAGTCTTAATAGATTCCAAAAATATCTTTGTGTCCTTGTGGGTGACGAATTATTTTCCACCCTACATCTTTCTCACAGTAGAGATATTGCAAACCTCTCACTTCTCTAGTGCTATTTCCATGGAAAATGTACTGACAAACTATATTCCTTAGTTCCACCAGTTTTAAACTTCAGGGCTTTGTTGCCATTGTAGTGAGCCACATTCCCTTGGTGAGATGTAAGCACCATTCAAGCAGCTTCTTCTCATGAACTGTTGCTTTTTGGAACTGACTCCCAAGAGGATGCTTCTCCAATCACTACAAGCATAACTTGTTCAAGTCTAGTGTTTACTGTTATCTTCTCCATATATCCGTGCCTCTTACTCTATGATCCTCTACCTTGTGGTGCTCTCAGGTCTTGTACAGGGTGAACATTAATGTAAAAAACAGCTAAACTACTACTATTACAATATTTATATTTAAAAATGAAATATTATTAAGCTCTATGAAGGAAAAAATAATTTTGGATCAGTCTTTACTGTTAAATTAAAATTGTGCACCACTGTTACAATTATTCACAAGTTCTAAGTGATGACAATCAGGATAACAGCCTGTAATCTTTTCATGAGTTTAGAGATAAGAAAGTCTTTTTACTTAAACTAGAATATCAGTTGTCATTAAGTGTTTAAAAAGAAAGCTAAAAAAAAAGTTTGAGAAGAGGTGATGATTAATTCAATCAAAAATCTGCATTAAAATTTATTTTTTAAAAGTCAATAAAAATATTGTTTGTTGATCAAATGTAATTTGTATTTCTTTCTTTCTTTGTTTTTTTTTATCAGCTCATTATCTTCTCAAGTAAAGATACAATCATTCTCAATAGGCAGGTTTTATTTTAATTTGATATTTTATAATTCTAACCAGATATTTTCGTCTTAGATTGCTGCCCCCCAAATCAACTTTATCATTCGATCTTGCTTAAAAACTTAATTTCTCTTTTGAAAGACCAAGATAATAAAGAATTTTCCAGAAGGTCCAAGAATAAAAGAAAGCAAATCAGATATAAAGAAAAACATAATTTGATTATGTTAGGCAAAAATAAAAATAAAATATACTTACAAGATTTGAAGCAAGACAGTGAAGAATTGGTGATTATGAATAACAAAAGGAATTATGATCCCAAGAAAAAGTTAATTCTTCATTAGAAAATTTTTATTTCATACCTAGGTTACATACAAAAAAACATTTTCTATATCTACCTCCAGAAAAATAAATTGTATGTTTGTAAAAATATATATGTACATATAATTTATATATATGATAAAAAATATAGTTTTAAGGTATGCTATATTTATGGGTTAAAGTACTCAATATCAGGGATAGAGCATATGCAAATATAAAAGTGGACATTGAGGCTAACACTCAGTGGCAACCCAGAGTTATAGTCTGTTTCATACTTAAACACAATGAAGTGAAGATTGTGTTTAATCATGAACTTATACATATAAATTTTAAATATTTCACCTCAAACAAGGTGGGAGTGCCACTAGTACATTGGGGGTTATAGAGAGTGAAAGTGAGAGAAAAAACTGGATATAGGGAAGATTGAGAAAAAGGATAAAATATGAACAGGTTCAAGAAGATGGCGATTGACATTGCCTTTAAAGCTTTAAAGTTTTAAAGATTGCAGTTATCAGGGAAGCAAGCAAAAGGAAGGGAATTGTTGGGAAGTTCAAGAAAAGAAACTGTTGGAATAGAAGTGTTGGTTAAATTTAACTATTTCAACAGTAAAAGTTTGGAACCTAGATTTCAATCTAGTAGCAATGCTTAAATTTATGGAGTCAAGGTACCAGGGAAAAAAGATCGTCAGAGCAGTTGCTAGGAAAATATTTGTAGAAAAGACAGAGGTAAGCGACATCATGTCTGTGAGAAAGTGACTGTTGTCAAGTCAGGATCGATTACATTGCAGATCCTTCTCTGGATTTTGTCAAGAACCATGAGATGAACAGCAGGGGTACCAGACCAAATATGGCAACAGTATTCAATGCACAGATGAGTAGTAGATTTGTAGATGGATAAGATGGACTCTGATGAGAAAAACATTCTAGCAGGACACATTGAATCAACTTTCCTTGCAGTAGATAGACACAGCTATTGATTCAATGTAGTTGTTCCATTTCAAGTCAGTTGAAAACATGAGACCAAGAAGGCACAGTGAGATGCTCTCTTGGTGTCAAGCATCAGCCATGCTGATGGTGAGCCAGGAAGTTTCTCTGTGGTTATATATATATATATATATATATATTGGACTTTCATATTGAATTCAATGAATTATGCCCAAAAGATCAGTACAGAATTTAACTGAAAGATGACCCACACAGATAATTTGATTATAGTGGTGAAAATTTGTATAGATCCATCCACACTTATGGATAACAGAGAAAAGGTGCACAATGATTTTGTTTCTCACTCAATTCAATTTTCTTTCTTTTTGACTAGCTGCTATCCAAGGTAAAAAAAAAGTCCAGTCTACTTTATTATTTAACCCATAATTGGAGAAAGATAGATTTATAATTTTTCAAAAAGCATTAGTATGAAGTAGACAAACCAGAACTGACTGAAATTTGGCTTGGTTATTTTTCTTTCCATAGCAATTACTGTTATACTACCACAGACACACACAAAGTGGATAACAAAAATATTGTATAAATTTTTATTTAGTTGACATAGGACAATTAATCTACAGTTTCTTTTGAAGCAGTCATCAGTGCTTGATAGTGAAGTGTATTTTTTGAACTGGGATAAATTTCAAATTCAGCAACCTCAGTGAGAGAAACATACCTGTATTAAATTATTTTTACTTTATGGAATCATATTGATGTAAAGGATGCTTATCTGATATTTCAGAAAAGTTCTTACATTTTCTCACAGAAACATTATATCATATCTTACAGTGGAAATACATATTTGCAGAGGGAATCTAACATATTTTGTAAGTCAAATATTGTTTGTGAAATACATCTGTCTAATACTTCAGCAGATATCATCAGTGATGTTTTTAGGTGATATTCATTAGGGGTTTCATGTCTTTCTACATCATAACCCCTTTCTACAGTGACTTGGTTGAAACTGATTGGGTATCAACTTGTGTGTCATCCATCAGAAACAACTTTTTGTTATATTAACTCTAATATACTCTAACTCCTCTGGCATTTTATAAATTGTTTATAACATTGAGGAGAGTCATTAATATTTCAAGTATTGTTCACACAACTGAGCCCCTTCTTCATAATATTGATTTTGTCAACATAATATTTGGGTCATGTACAGAAAACTAATGTTGAGTCCATCAGTCTCTTTTATATTAAGAAATCTTTAGTTTATTGGCATCAACAGTGATGCAACAAAACAAAGTAGTAAAAAATGTCCATTTAGTTGCTTCTCAGAGGAGGAAATCAAGGATAACCACAGTATCCTCAACTCTGTAGTTGGAGCAAACATTCTTTTTTTCTAAGAAATGTATGAGAACAGTTCCAAAGATTTGTTGAAATTATAATATCAGGTTGGTTTTCTATAGGAAAACTACTCTTTTCAACCTCCTTACTAGAGTTGGTGCCTTACAAGACAAAGATTTTACAAAAACTGCAGCTCCTAATACAGATGTGGAAATGTATATAAGGAGAAAACCAGCTATTTTCAAAACCCATATACTTATTGAAAGTTCATTTTTTTCTTTTGGATGAAAACTTGCAAATTTGACAACAAATTTCACTTTTTCAGTATTTTAGTTTATAATTATATTCTAGATATATTGGAAAAAAAGGTGTCGGTTTAAACTAACTCCAGAAGGATATGTGATAGTCAGATTCAATGAACCTAAAAACAACACAAGCAAAAAGAGTTTGAAAAGTCTGGTATAGTTTGAGAATGGTACATATCACACCTTTGGAGAAGGTTCATGTAATTGACAGTGAGTAAAGTTGGAGAGTCAGGAAGTTGAAGGGAACAGCATATAGCATATAAGATTGCAGTTACATGTTGGTCAGGTGCATAAGTTGAGCTAATAAAGATTTCAACATTATAATTTTCTTTGGTGAGAAAAGTATGTTTTAGGGAAGCTTTCCCTTCTTATGTTGGCTGGTAGTATAGTTTACAGAACACTGCTGACAGGGGCTGATTTTATTAGTATATTAATGAAAACTGCTCCATGTCATTATTCTTTTCTCATGGAATGTCCACCTGACAAAGTCGGAAGAAAACATTTGTCAAAATAATGTTTTAATCTCAAATAAAAAAGAATTGATTTAGCATTACACGCTATATTTAAAAATCACAAATTAAATGTTTCACACTCAAGCATACAAAAAATTGCTTAAAAATAAAGCATATGGTTCCTCACACAAAAAGTTAGAATACAATTTTTCTTTTAACCCTCTTATTTTCAATGTTCTGTGAGTGTCAAATTCTCCAAGCCTTTTTTTCTCATTATGTGTCCAAAAATTTCAACTATCTCTTTCTGATTCTAAGTATAAGTGTCCATTTTGTTTACATTTTTCTTTAAACTTCCTTGTTGTTCATGTGTTTTATCCATACTATTCTCAGCATCTTTCTGTAGTACCCACTTTCTGTTGTCTCAAGTCTCCTCTTCATCTTTGAGGAAATTTTTCAGCATATACTGCTATATAGGAGGATTGGTATTACATAGCAGTTCAGCATGCTTTTCTTTGTTTTTAATGAAATTTTTTTTAATACTTTATTTAAATTTTGGAAGGCATCTTTCACTATGTGCCTTTGGATTTCCTTCATCTGTTAAAAACACTTCCTAGGAAAAAGTTTAGTTTCTTAATCAAAATAAGTTTTCTTTGGTATGCAGAACACTTTTTGACACTTGTTTTTTATTTTATCAAACATATTAAATGCATTACTATCATACAACCCAATGGCAAATAATTATTTGACATCTCATTATTTTAATGAACATTTGTGATTTTAATTTCTTTTTAGAGAATCAACAATTAGCAGTAATGAAATTAAGATCCTTTATTCCTCCAATTTTAATTGTGTTTAATGAAAAGCTTTAACAGCATTAATTTTTTTTGTTGTCACAGGGAAGAAAACCCTGATGCAATGAGATAGTCACTATAAGGATGCAGAAAAAAATTAAAATTTAGAAAACTCATTTTATAAACCAACTTAACTCTATAACTTGCAAATCAATGAATGAATAAATCCATATATCCAAAATAATTCACTAGATAACAAAAATCTAGAGTTGACATATTTTTAAATATAAAATACAAATGGATATCTGCTGTCGGGTCATATTTGCATATGTTAGATTTTTAATAAAGAAGCTGAATGTAATATAAATATATAATAATGGCTGGCAACTTATTTTCCAAGCACCCTTATCGGCTAGGATGGTGAGCCAATCCTTACTGCAAATACTTGTGCACAGGCACATTTGTGTTTGTTCAACAGTCACAGAACCAACCTGTGGTTTATACTACAACTATGCTGAATGAACCTTAGTTACAGTTTCTGGGAGGGAGTGCATTGTCTGGTGTGATCAAATGTTTTAAACATACTCAGTTTGTTCAAACCATCGGTCATGATGACTTGTGACTACATGCTAGCACAACCATTGACTATTCTAAATAGTTTTATCAACCCAATTTTAGTTTGGTTTGGTTTTCAGGTACTTTTCAAGGGTGTTGCATTCAAGAATTGCCTCTAGGATGGTCCAGGCTGATAACAGCAAGGTCACTTTCCTGAAAGATCGACCAAGTTCAGATTCAAACCCAGGCCTCATGGCTTGAAACTATATGATCTAACAACTCGAACATATATATATATATATATATATATATATATATATATATATAATCGCAGTAGTAATAGCACATCTTTGCACTAAATTCTGATGTTGATAGTTATTCTGATGAAAATTGTAATAACAGAGAGTTTAAAAAGAGAGAACATTTGTAGATGTTGGCATACAATAAAGTACACGTAACAATTTTCATGAGACGAGAAGAGTCAGTTTTTACTTCATTTAGTTCCGAGATGTCAGAACACTTGTATGTGGACTCTCATTAATGGAAGAAATCCAACTAGACATTGTGATTGTGAAAAATGTTTGACAAGGTATTAATTGAAATAATAAAATCTTTTAGTCACAAGTAATAAATGTGACAAAATTGGAATGAAAATTTATAATGACATTGTCCTATAGTTATTCTAAAATTTCTATAATTTCTCTTGTAAATAACCTCCTCCTTGAATTGTCTTCAAACAAATTTAGTACAGTTTGTGATTACAGCTACTACTAACTATTCCACTGTATTATTTTTTGAGTTAGAATCTCCTTGCTATTGACAATGCCATTCCTCTGTCAATGTGAGGTGAGCCAAAACAGCACTATCCTTTACTACCTCCTAGCATTCATAAGTGACATTTCTTCATCAAGGTTTATTCCTGCAATGCTTCCTGTACATAATGTTCCCAATGACTAGGCTTAATGTTGCTTAACTTTGATGACTGAATGGGAACCAATCTGTTCAATAAGATTTAACTGTCACCATTGTAAATATAATGAAAATGAATGATGCAGATAAAAATTCATAACACAAAAATAAATGAAGAATTATTTTTATCCATGGAAGAGACAGTTTTCAAGTGCTACTGAATCAGGCAAGTTGTTTTATTCAATAGAGTGTTTTGTTTATTATGGTTTATCAACCTTTTGCAGGCTGTTTAAAACCTGAAAATTGTTTTTAGATTGTTAGAATAGTTTTGAAATAATATCAATTTATGAATGCACATCCTACTAATTAAAACATAGATGGGAGTAGCAGAGGTGGATTCCTAACTTTCCCAACAGTATTTGTGCATGAGTAACTACAGTGAATCTGAATGAAATTGGAACTTGGCACTTTGTTTTCCATTACACTACCCACCAATCTAAGCTGACAGCACCTGATATTCCCAAGCAATCATCAATCCAGGCTTGATATAGCTTTAGTGATTGTATGAGAACCACTGTTCCAATGTGATAAGGCCATAAGTCTTATTGAATAGAATTCTCTAGTTTATACTGTATATTAAAATAATAACAGAATTTAACATATTAAGCAACTGCTCTCTTTGTTGCTTTTCTCAAACAAAGAAAAATGTTCAGAAAATATTTGAAATTACTGATGCTGTTTTCTGAAATAACTGTTTGGAAAGATGCAGCTGTTAATATGAAATCTGCGTTCTTACTTTTCTAAGTCTTTTGGTGATTCTAAAAAAATTTTCAAAGGTATATTTAAAAAATAAATTGAAATTCAAGACTTTAGTTCATTGAATGGTTTTGTTCTTCTCCACTTCTTGAAATGGACTCAGTGACATGATATATGCATGATATAATAAGAAGTAGTGTAAATGTGGTAGCATAATTTTGACAACTATGACACATGATTTAATACTGTTTCATGATTGAATGACTGTTGGGGGCCAGAAAGATGAACCATACTATTTTTGAGGTTGCAATTGCTCCAATTTTTTTTTGGATGAGCTCTTTGCTATGGTACCTAGACTTTTTGAATTTAAGCACAGTACAAGAGTGTCATCAAGATCTCATAAATTTTCAGTCAAGCTGGTTAGATGTAACCATAATTTCTATGCTAACATTTTCTTTTCTTGCATTTCTTGCTTATGGAGCTTGCTTCTGGCTCCATATTTTCCAGCTAACTTTAATCTGCAAAAATTTAAATGCAATGTCAATACTATCCTTCTGATTACTTTTTCTTCTTCCAAATTATTATTAATGTTTCTGTTCCTAATTCTTCCACTCTTAGAGGTGTCAGTTTAAACTAACACCAGAAGGATATGTGTTAATCAGATTCAAGGAAACTAAAAACAACATAACCAAAAAGAGTTTGAAAAGTCTAGTATAGTAGAACATACCTTGCTGGGGAAGGGTGCATATTACACATTTGGGAGAAGGTTCATGTAATTGACAGTGAGCAAAGTTTGAGAGTCAGGAAGTTGAAGGAAACAGCATATAGTAACATGTTGGACAGGTGCATAAGTTGAGCTAATATAGATTTCAAAATTAGAAAATTGTAAAGTATGTTTTAGGGAAGCTTTCCCTTCCGATATGGCTGGTAGTATAGTGTACGGAACACTGCTGACGGGGGGTTATTTTGTTATTATATTAATGAAAACAGTTCTATATCATTATTCCTTTCTCATAGAATATCTACTTGACAAAGTCTGAAGAAAAGATTTGTTGAAATAATGTTTTAACCTCAAATATAAAAGTAATTGATTATTGATTTAGCATTACAATCTTTATTTAAAAATCACAAATGTTTCACACTCAAGCATATAAAATATTGCCTTGCATGGGGTGATACCAATTAATAAAAACAACAGAAGATATTTCTTGGGTGAGAGTATCAAAGATATACCAGAAATATATAAATTCTCAGTAGCATGAGAAATCTGTTGGCTCACAAGTTATGTAACAACAGGACTAATGCAAATCTCTTTCTGGTTAGCTCTACATCAAAACAGTTCAGCCAGATAAAAATGATAAGAAAGCAAAACTAAAAAGAAAATGTCAGCTTCTGCACAGGGTCTCCAAGCATCACATCTGGCTTGCAAAACAAATGCTCTTAATACACACACACATACACATATAATACAGTATAATAGGAGACAATCATGAATGTTGTTGTTACTAAAGCAAAAGTTATGAAAAAACTGCTGTCTGTTTTTATGGATGCCACTCATGACACTGTCAACAGTTGCAACAAGTAGACAAGCTCTCAATGTCACCGCCAGTAACCTCAGTCAAGTGACTTGACATACACATTAACTCCAGGCCCTACTGACTCTTCCTATATTCCAAGTCACTTCCCTAGCCCACAAAGACACATTCCACCTTGATCCTCTATACAAAAAATTTTATTTTAACAATTGTCTATTTTCCTTTTTACTTTTATTGACATTTTCATTTGTTCTCTCATTAAACCTCATTCCATCAGTTAATGCACTACACAGTTATGTTGTTGGCCAATAAGAGTACCATTATTATCATCACAACAGTCCCTGTACCTAACTTGGACCAGAGAACACTACCATTGGGTTGTGGAAGTCTGATACTGTGTCACCTGATCAAGTGGGCCATATTTCCAGCTCTTTTAGGCAGATGTGTATGAAAGAGATAGCATGAGGTTATGGATCTAATCTGTGAGCAGGGTGTTGCACAAGCAATGTTGGCTCTGTAATGGAGTTTTCAAGGATCATGAGTGAAACTGAGATCTACTGTAAGTGATGTAACATATACAAATCTTGTTACAAACAATATTCTGCCCTTTATGCTTGCCATGTTTTCCTGATGGTGATGTTTTTTCCGGCAAGATAAATGTAACACCTCATGATTGGTAAGTATCACAAAACTGGTTCCAAGAAGGTTCCACTGACTTCCATATATGACACTGGCTCCTATGTTCACCAGAATTAAAACCATTGAGCTTATAGAGAACATGTTTAAAATGTCATTAACTTTCCTGCAACCCCATCCAACTAATACAACTTCTGACTGAGAAAAACACTGGTGTTATATAGTTATTTCAATCTCAGACCTATGCTGACTATTGACTAATACCTGCCTAGTATTGTTCATATGCAAATAGTCAGCACTACCTACTCAAATTAGAAGTCTTCTCTCAACAGCCTATTGTGGAAAAGGACACAACTCTTGGTGCTTACAGCACCACATAGAACCAACTCAGAGTCTTTTCTCAGGCTGACCTGTTTCTCTGTTACAATTCCATTCTTTATCATGTAGCAATGTTATTTAAGTTAAGGTGGGGGAGCTACATGTTATACATGTAGCTCTGTAATTTTTGGCACTTCATTTTAAATGGAGGAGAGATACTGAAAAAAGTTTGATATTTTTCTCTATTTGAAAATCAGAGATCATTATTATACATGTGACAGAGATGTGTAACTGGAAAAAGCTGAACAGACCAGGTGGAGAGGGCATTAAATGAAGAACTTGGAGAGAATCCATTTCCTTGTTTATTGAATTAGTAAGCTATCCACATGTAATGATTTCAATGTCGCATGACAAATCTGTCCTTTCTGAAATCAGATTTTATTGTTGTCATTCAAGATGAGAAAATTTGTTTTAACATTTTCTTTTTTTTTTTTAGAATCATTTGTATAAGGCCTAATCAATCCTGACAGATATAATTAGCCATTATGGACTAAAAATCATTAGAATCAACATCATGTTTGTGAAATATCTAAGACAATCACTTTCTAAAAGATCTTGGCACTATTCTCAAATGCTTAAGACTGAAAAGTGATTTGGGTTAAAGCCTTCTATTTCTTGTAAACAATGTAAATGAATGTTTTTAATAAGGAACTCTGAAGGTAAGTTTTATGTGCAAAATATATTATGGAATGTTTGAGAATTTAACAGAAACAATTGTTGGAAAAGTATGAGAGGATTAATCTGATAAAGACTTATTTAAATAGAATTGGTGAAAATTTATCATGTACAAGTTCATTACAAAGTTCTATTATATATATATATATATATATATATATATAACAGAAGTGGACATTGAGATCAACATCAATTGGTGACAGTCTGTTTCATGTTTGAATGCAATCTTCAGTCCAAATCCGTTGTGTATTGGTTTGACTATATATGTTTATTAATGGTTCATTATGGATAGTAAGGTCTATTGTATTATCCTAATGGATATTGGGTAGGTTATAATTGTTATTCTTCATTTTATTGTATAAGATATTGAGTAGGAATAATTGTAGTTCTGAATGCAGAACATTTATTTATATATCCTCTATCTCTGATATTGACCATTTTTACCCATAAATATAGTATACCTTAAAACTACATTTTGATTATATATATATGTATATGAAGAAATATAGTTTTAAGGTGTGATATATTTATGGAATAAAGTGCTCAATATCAGAGATAGAGTGTATGTAAATATAAAAGTAAACATTGAAGTCAACACTCAGAGGCAACAGGTTGTTTCATGCTAGACACAATTGTCAGGCAACAACTGCATCTAGCAGGAAACAGCCTGTTGCCTGTGAGTGTTGACTTCTTGCCTTCAATGTTCACTTCATATATATATATATATATATAGGGAGAGAGAGAGGGGGAGGGAGAGATTAAGGTATATTTAAGTAGGAAATATTCATTCAAACAAATTTGATTAAACAGATCTGACAATGTTTTATTGTATTTTTTCAATTTCTAAATAATTTGTTGTACATTTGATAAACTGTCCAAAGTTCATGTTTGTGTTATTGTTTTTTTATTTACTTATGACTGATTCAGTCATTTTCCTGAACCAATGTGGTGTCTGTGTGGTAGGCAAAATTTTGTTACCTACATCCTGGTATTCTTTGAAATAGTTAACGGTGACATCATAAACAACATAATCTGTATGTATTAAATATATCATATATACTTATTCTGAATGATATATATATATTAAAAAATATATTAAAACTTTAATTTAATTTATATATATATATATATATATATATATATATATATACACGCATACATAAAAATTCCAAATAAATTGGAGTTTTAATATATATATATATATATATATATATATATATATATATGTGCAATTTGTAAGATATGGATATATATGGCTTTTTAAAATATATATTGAATGATATAAATCTGTCAACTGAATTGTGTATTTATACTTAATCTTAAATTAACAATATTTGCTTAGGCAAATCTCTTATGATTATTAGATGTCAGAAAATTCATTTTTCTGAAAGCCTATAAATTCATACATCAGTTGCTCTCTCTCTCTCTCTCATACACACAACTTTCTGAAATATATAATTTGATACAGGATGAGCAAGATTCAGCCAAGAGCTCCATTTTCACCCATTTCTTTCTTTTCATTTCCCTACTTTGTGTCTGATTATTTTTGTCCAGGCAAATTTGCTACCTTGCAATCAATATTTGGCAAAGCTAGCATATAGTTATCTTTTTCGTATAATTTTTACTTCAGCCAACAAAGTTTGAAGGACTTTTATTTTTTATCACAATTATTCAGTTAGTTTGTTTCTTTGTTAGCATTGCATCTAAAATAGAAATATGTAAGTGATGTCTTTTTCATGAAATTTTCTGAAAGGGAGATATTTTTAGATAAATAAACTATTAACTTTTAGGGGCAGCTCAATTTTTAAAGCAGAAATTAATGAAAATATTTATATGAAAAATAAAATAGCAACAAAACTTCTGATAGTCAATCTATAATCACTCCAGAAGAGTAAAAGAAAAGTAGCAGAATTCTAACATTTTTGACTGCATTATTTGTTTTCAAATGTGGAAATACATAAGGAAAGTATGTAAGAGATTAATTTGCTGTCTCCTAAAATTCAGACTTAAACAACATGAAAAAACAACAGAAGAAGGAGAGACAGGCTGTATCTGAATTGAGTACACATTACTTGGGTATGTGGGTAATATAACATCACTTACTTACTCACGTTCTGTACACTCCTCCATGGAGTATAGTGCTACAGTCTCATGACGCTAGTGATTTCCATAGTAAGTAGGTTTTGTACAAGATGAAATTGCTAGCTCTATTCCCTACTGTTTTGAAGTTTGATTTTTTAGTTTTCAAGTAGTTTTCATCTATAATATTTGCATTAATGAGATAGTTACTTCATTAATATCTTCTGTGTGTATATTATATCATAACTGGCATATGTATTCTACACAAATATAAGCCAATCTATATGAAATATGGGAACATAAGTTGGATGTTGAAATATTTTATTGTTGAGGTTTCATTCCTTTTAAATGAGCATTATCAAAAATGGAGTAATATCTCAACAAGAAAATAAAAATAAAATTTTCAACATCCAAATGGTTTTCATATATTTCCTCTTTATATGCTTCATTCAGCGATTTCATATCAAACATTTATCATAAACCAACCTGTTTTCTTGGGCTGGCAATTCCTTAAGTATTGAGTTATTTTTGCTAATTGTCTTATTAGAAGCATTCTTTTATTTACATGTATATTGATACATAAAATAGTACAATGTCCTTTACATGATAAAAATTAAATGAAAACTCATATGATTATATAACCTAATAAAGTGCAAAATCCCAGGGTGATAATTAACTTTAATTAACTATTGCCACAAATAATTTCATCCTAATATAACTGTATCATCAGCAAAGTCTTCATCAGATGATGATCCTGGTTTAAATTATAATTAACATAGGACATCCCAGCAATATTTCATAATATCAACAGGATTTATTGTTTTTAGGAATGCTAGATATCTACAGATGAAACTGTTACCTGATTTTGGAGCTTATATATATATATATATATATATATAGATAGATAGATAAAGATAATTATTTATTTATTTATAATTTTATCATATAGACAAAACCATTTTACTCACTACAAGTGAAGAAGTGAAGTTGAAATGCACTGAAACCAAGTTGCATCTTTGTAGAGTAAAATGGTTTTGGCTATATGATAAAATTATAATAAATAAATAATTATTGCTCTACTATTGGTATTGAGCCCTCTTTTGGATTAATGCTGTGAACATTGGAATTTGTATATTACTTTTGTTCTCATCACGATAGATAGATAGATAGATAGATAGATAGAAACAAGGTTCATTATAAAAAAATAACAAGGTTTGTCTGTTCAATATTTGTTGTATTTCTCCAATTTTTGGATAAGCTGTTGAGTATTGTGCTCAAGTTGGGGATAAACTTTAGGGCAGTTTTTAAGCTAGCTGTAATTTTGGATACAAAAGAAAAATTAGAGTGACTTCCCTTGAACCATGAAAGCAATGATAATGGCTAGTATAATATATTAATATATATTTTTAACCTTGCATAATCTGACAACTGTTGAATCAGAGCTCAACAAAAATCATTCTCTGCATCTAACTTTTCTAGGGCTTTTGAATGAGCTATGAATCATTGAAATCAGACCAGTGAGAGTAGAGGAGCTTCTTATGCACACACATACACTGTACTTTATATATAAGTTTCTAAGTTTCATGTAAGCAATGTTCATCAGGAATATAGGGTCAGATAAATCTACTGAATTATTATCAGATATCATATTTGTACCCTACATAAGAAATGAACATAGACATAATTTTAAATTTGTACTATGCTAGAGTGCATAAAGAACAACAATATTTAAGTATATATATATATATATATATTATGCATTGGCTGTACAATTAATTAATTTTCAGTAGAAAAATATTTTAAATGGAGACTAATATATCAATACAAATATATCAAACAAGTAAAAAAATATTTGTTGAGAATTAAAAACAATTCATTTTGAATTGCAACTGATAAATAAATTAACAAATTTAGAGTAAAGAATTTAGTTAAGTTCTTGGAATCACCTTCTTTGAAAAGATGTTTCCATCTTTTCTACTTCAACAGCTTCTCATCTTGCACTTCCCGACAGTGGAACGCCCTTCCTCTTATTTGCTTCCCTGATAACTATAATCTTCAAAAATTTAAATGTAATGTCAATCAGCATGTTCTAATACCTTGATCATGAACCTTTATCCTTTCCTCAAACACCCCTCTTTTCTCTTATTCACTCTCTGTAATCCCTTGCGTGCTTGTAGCACTTCCACCTTGTTTGGGGTGGATTGCTTAAATAAACAAATAATTCTAAGTGACATTCAATTCCTCACTTTGACAACCTAAAATATCACTGGCCATTACATTTCCTCAGTTTTAAGAGCTTCTGTTATTTGAGTGATAGTTGCAATGGTGGTGGTTTTAACATAAGACAACAACATATATTTTCTGTAGTAAGACATTTTAATTATTGAATATGCTATTTGTCACTCCATTATTTCAAGTACATAAAATTGAATATTTATACTTTATAAAAATTGGAACAAATAATGTTATATAATGGCAAATGATGCATTTTTTAAACAGAAATATGCAAAAACAACTTTATCATTGCATATTTTAGTTTTCGAATCTTAAAGAAGGGACAACACAACTTGAGGTAAAATTTAAACTAAGATCTTTTTTTTATATTTTGCTGTTTATTTTCTATATGTTTGTAAAATTATCTGTCATGTTTTGAGGATAATGTAAATAAAGTATAAAACAATAACAGTATGAAACAGACTTCTTGTTTGATAATATTGATTAGTTACAAGCATATTTTTCAAACCGAGTTTCAATTTTTTGGAAACAATCTAATATTATTTTTGGTGTCCTACTTTATATGCATGGAAAATAAATTTGCAAAAGTGTCAGAAATATTGACAAATACAGTGCCCAAGAAATGTCTTGTTATCATGAGTATTTCTATAAATGTTTTTAATAAGAATGAATATAGTAAAATGTTTGACAAAAAGCTAGGTTTTAAAATGAATATTTTAAAGCAGGCAAATCTTCCCCACTTGAAAGATTGCTGCAACACAATCTTTCAATCATTATGTTTTAACAATTGGTCTTGTACCATTTTTGTTTTTAAATTAACTGTTATTAGTGTATAGGATTGCCTCTCTCTGATGTCCAAGTCTTGCTTAAAATTAGGATTTTGAAGTCAGATTTTCAAGAAAAGACAAAATCTCCCCAGTTAAAAGATGAGGTTAACACAATCATTTTATCCTAATTTAGACTTGTGTCATATTGTGTTAAGCATTATCAAGAATATAAGAAAGTTAAAACTTTTCATTTGAGTTTTTCTTCTAAGATTGTTTTAATCATTTCACCTCAAACAAGGCAGGAATGTCACTAGTGCACAGGGGATTGTAGGGGGTGTAAGTGCAAGAGAAGACTTAGAATAGGGAGGACTGATGAAAGAAAAAAAGGGGATCCAGAAGACAGAAGATGGTGATTGACATTGCATTTAAATATTTGAAGACTGATTTATCAGAGAAGCAAGTAAACAGAAGAGAGTTCCACAGGTGGGAAGTGCGAGAAAAGAAACTGTTGTAATTGAAGTGACTGTTGCATTTAACTATTTTAACAGTAAAAGGGTGGGACCTAAATGCCAATCTTGTAGCATGCTTAAATTCATATAGTCAGAGTACCAGGGAAAAAAGCTTGTCAGTTGCCATGAAAATATTTGTAGAAAAGACAGAAGGAATGAATGTCATTTCTGTGAGAAGATTAGATATTGCAATGGTACTCTAAACAAAACAAGATAATTTAAAGAGTTTGTAAAGACAGACTGCTTAAAGAAAACTAGGCAAATCTATTCCTTGAAAAGAGATAAGAAACATTTTTTGAAACAGTTAAAATTGTATCAAAATCCCTGCAAAATATGTAAGAGAACCTTGATTAAACATCACTTCTTTTGTATATTTAGTCTCTTATCTATTGTAAGGGAAAAACTTGAAAAGCTGGTAATGTTCATGATATGAAGTTATTTATTTTGAGGGATTTTGCTACCAATGAATTATGATTTGCTTGCTTTGTGATATTTACCCAAGTTCAAAAGTTCATCAGATGAATTTTCATTTGTGGATTCTTCACATTTTGTCACTGGGTTTACTCTTTAACCTCAACTTAGCCTTGACAAACAAATACCTCTCTTCAAACTTGAGAACAACATATTTTTAGCTTGTGCTTTTTCAAGTAAAGTTGTGTATTTTTATCACTGTTCTGATAATACCATTCAAACGATGATTCACCATCAAAATTTACCTTTGTTTCATAGAATACAAGTCATCTTTGTAAAAATTGCTCCTGGATAAAATTGATAAGAGATAAAAAATCTTTTAATGCAAGTTTCTGACCTCAAGTCATTTCCTGAAGAGAAAAAAATAAGAAGCTCATAAAAAATATCTTTATTGCTTTTAATATAGTTGAAAGAAATAATCAGAAAACAGTAATGTATGAAAAGATTAAACAATAAATTCATCTTATAATTGGTATAACACTTGATCAGTCCTTCCATAAGCAGGGCTTTTAATATATTTCAAGTAATAAATTATCCACAGCCATAAATAGAGAATAAACAAATGAATACATAAATAAAAATTCTTTGAGTCATTTTGATGTAAACAATCCTACAGTAGATGGGTGTGTTGTGTAACAGATATTGGCATGGAAAATGGATTTTAAGTCAATTTTTATTATGCATTAAACACCCTGAGGAGACTCAGCTTTTCAGTCCTCGGCTATGGGTTAAATAGCAGGGTATAGTTGGCAGACATTCTCAATAGTAATGCACACACAAATTACGGGGGTGCTGAAAAATTCTCAATCCTGATGAAGCTGGGATTAGAAATGTGATGTTTTATTTGGTTATAATTTGGGAAGGGTTGCAAGCTCAGAACTTATGTATATGTATCCACTACCCTAACACATACATACAAAGGAATAATTTAAGCAGTTTTTCTGGTGTCATTGTTGACAGGAAACATCAACAATGCAAACAGAGATGTGCTCAAGTAATGTGTGTGTATATATATATATATATATATATATATATATATATTTGACAATTGGAAAAAATTCATGAAAGTAGATTTGTTTCAAAATATATCAGATAATGCATTTCCCCATTTAAGGTTTCATTGGATCCAAAAGTGAAAATGAAAGAAATGAAATGTGTATTTGTGTATGCTTAAACCAAGTTAGTGTTTCACATGACTAAAAAAGGAAGAAAATGAGTGACTTTTAAAAAAGTCTTTAACATACTTTTTTACTTTCAGTTGAAGTTGAAAGATATAATCCTTCAGAATGGGTCGAAAGTAAAGGATTTGTTTTTTTTCATCCATGTGTTTTGCATGTCAACAGTCAGTTTTAAAATTAGTAACTGAACTTTTTAAAATTAGAAGTAAAAGTAAAAAAATTATGTTAAAGACTTTTTTAAAAGTCACTCATTTTCTTCCTTTTTTTTTTAGTCACAAGAAACACCAGCTTGGGAAAAAAATAATAAGATTTCATTATTTAAGCATACACAAATACACATTTCATTTCTTTCATTTTCATTTTTGGATCCGATGAAGCCTTAAGCGATGGTGAAATGCGTTATCGGATATATTTCAAAACAAATCTACTTTCATGAAAGTTTTTCCAATCATTAAAAATTTAAAAAACCTTGTTGGGTTTATATATTCTAATTTTAAAACAAATATATTTATGCTGGTCATTTAGAATAATTTAGTTAGAATTTATGTATGTGAAACTGTCCCAGGCATATATATATATATATATATATATATATATATATATATATATATATATATATATAATAATCATCAAGATTCGACGTATGAGGGTCAAGCAGATCAGTTTCCAGGAAACTGACTGCCCGACACCGGCACATGAGATTTGATTATAGTGGTGATGGCTTCGTGCAGGACCATCCACACTTTTTGAAGGTACGAATACAGAGACCTGGTGCACCGAATGCCACAAGGTTCCCAAACGACCCTCCACAGGTTTTGAATTCAGAGTTGTTCTTCTCCTAGACCAGTTGCCATCCAAGGCTATAGAACCCAGTCTGTCCTGCTATTTTACCCATACCTGGAGGGAGAGGAAGAGGATTCATACCTTTCCCAAGGGTATTAGCACGTAAGTGAATGTGATGGATTCGACTGGAATACAAACTCAGCTCTGCGATTCCTCAATCCAAGCCGCTATCCATTACTCCAACGTGCCTCTTATATATGTGCACACATCCACACACATGCACAAAGATGTGCTTGCAATACACATGCATATAGATGTGCCTGAAACACACACAAAGCAGCCATTTAAGCAATTTTACTGCTGTTGTTGTCAAAGATAAACATTACAATTTTGAAGAAATAAATTAATAAAACTTTTGGACCAGTTCAACAAATTGTAATCCACCATGATTAATCTAAATGATACAGGTGATAAATAATTTTCCCTTAGCAAAAAAGTTAAAAACTTTAATTTGGCTGATTTGAAATTATGACATTTGCTCAATATCATTCATCACAGGTAATGTATATTTATAATGACTAATCTATTACCAAATACAATTGGAAACATAAACAGAAGTATGAATCCAACACATTTTGTATTTAAATTGATTTTCTGAACCACTTAGAAATAATTTTATACTTATTTTTCATTCAGATTTCATTTCATTTAGTCAGCCTTTCAACTAATGTACTTGTTAATAATACATAAAATAAGGCTCTTTACCTTGTTCTTGGCTCTGTTAGCTAACCAATCACTACAGAGAAATATGAGAGAACTGAACAATTACCATGGTCATGTTTATGAATTTGAAGGAAAACATACAGAATTCTGTATATTTGCTATTTTTCTTTATTCCATTTTTTTTTTTTTTAATTTTTACTTTTGCTTTCAGGATATCTTACTCTGGAATATTCAGTTTTTGGCAAAGGCTTATGCTGAAAAAAGATCAAACATAAAAACCGATCTTTTCAAGGCCATATACATATCTACCTGCATATGACCATTATAAGAGAGTGAGAACTTTGTTATAAATGCTTTTCACTAAAGCATATATATATATATATAATTTGAGAAGTGCACATGGAATCGTTTTATGTGGCTTCCAAGTTTGTATGATATGAAAAAGAAAGTCATGTTTGCTACGTTAAATATTCTATTGATGAATAAAATATTGCTTTATGCTGTACTGAACATTTCAGTGAATCATGGAGACAATTATACATATTTTTTTATTTAAAATTTCCTTGATATCTCAAAAGTAATTATATATATATATATATATATATATATATATATATATATTATTGTTGGCTTCAATCTTGTTATGAATGACTGTAAAAACATGCCCCTCCCCAAATTGATAAACAAATCATACAGATGCATGCTGGGATATTGTTTATTTTGAACTTTTTCAATTCTGTTTGTTGGACATTTCTTCCACTTACATTTAATCATGGCTAATTACTCTGTCTCTTTCTCTCTCTCTCTCTATATATATATATACATAAATATATATATATATATAAGATAGATAAATCAAACAGCTAGATATAGGCAAGGGTATATGTGTGTGCTGGTGTGCATGTGTGGGCAAAGCAAATAAATAATCATCAAATTTATACATGAAGATGATGCAATTTATATCTATTAGATAAAGGACTTATCATCAAATATATTTACAACTTAGGCCTACTTAATAAATGGACCAAGCTAATGATCGCATGTGGGCATAATGTTTGTATATCTTAAAATATTGGAAGCCTGACTGATTCTAATCACTCTTCCCTACACTCTTATTTTATTAGGATATAGGTGCCGTACCCTGTTTACGTTTATTAGGATATAGGTACCATACCCTGTTTACGTTTATTATACTAAGCTATAACAATGCCCCTAGCATTTTTTTTGCTCTTATATTTAATTCCCCTCTATTCACTTATTACTATCAATTATTTTATTTCCTTATAATTTTTTTCCACTCACATTTCTTATTTCCCTAAAGATTTCCTTTTTTTTCCATATTCCCATATATTATAATTACTTTGCTTATACTCATCCTCATTTCCACACTTTTTTATTTCATTTCTTCCTTTATTGTCAATATTTTTTATTTTCATTCATTTTTTACCTCCCTTTAACCCATAACATTATATTGACTATGTGAAAGCAGCATCTTTAATTTTTAATTTTTGTATCAGTGTTTTTTCCTTATGCTTTTTTCAAATTCTTCTCACATCTTTCTAATTTTTCAAAAAAAATGTAACTCACCATCATCACATTTAACACACTTCTGTGCAATTTTATTTTTGTGCTACACAGCAGTGATACTCCCATAACCCTTTTGTTTACTTTTAACTACATACAACTTGTGCCTGATGAACTGGTAATTCAACAAAACTTTAGTCACACACCAAAATGTAGGTACATGTATATGTACTAATTAACTTTATATATATATATATGCTTGCATGAGGTTTGACTTAAAAAACCTTCAGCTCAAGACATCCAACCTTCTTCAAAATTAGACCAAAATTACATGACCAAATATAACTGAATCCCTTCTTTGTCAGGCCAGGAGGTTTTCAGCAAATTGTCAAGATGCTTCACTATTCTTATCTAAAGCTTGACAGACTCTTTTGATGGTAACCATTAACAAATCAGCAGTAAACCTAAAGAAGTGAAAGTCATATTGATTGCCTGATACAAAACCCTGTTAAGTGAAATCCTTAATCAATGCTGAATTGATTTAAAACCTGTAGTAAAAGTACTAACAGGAATTACAGAAGGGGGTTTCCAGCAAGTTCTAAAGTAAGAAGCAGCAAGGATTTTTTATAGAACTTAGACAGAACAGAAGTCAGTTTAGGAGTTCATTTTTTAAGAAAATTGCAAGGTCACCTTTGAGTCCACATGCTTTGTGAGGATCAATTTTGGAGATGATAACAGAAACTATGGATGGGGCTATATGCATATCATACAGTAGAGACTTATTTCAATGTGGAAAGTCAGGCAAAGATGCTCCAGATGAGTCAAAAGAATTTACTGCTTTATAAATAGAAAATAATAACTTCAAATTAAGTGAAAAGAGGAGGGATTGAGGAATTATCCTTATTTAATACACTACTACAGAGCTGCCAGTGGCCATTAGAACCAAAATTTGTGGGAGTCTATGTCTTACTTCATTTTATATATTGGAACATTGTTTAGTGATTAAAATATTTATTTTGGGAAGTGAGTAAAGCTAAGAACCTTTCAGGGTTTCTTATATCTACAAAAGATGGTTTGTAACTAATGTTGCCTATAGCCTACAATGTGGAGTCACTAAGAGTTAAATATTTGAACATGTATTCAGTAGTATATAAGATTCTGCTTAAATGTGTTCACAGTGATGGCTTTGAGCAATAATGCTTATTAGTCATAAGCACTACACCCACGTTATATAGAAAATAATGAGCAGTTAGAAACTTTCATAGACCTATGAAAGCAACATAATATTATTTTATGAAAACTGCAGCCACATATCCATAGAATAAAGCTTGTTTGCATCATGACTCTTATTGCATTTAAAAAATGGTGAAAACAATGAGTAGCCTGAAATTCACAATAGTTGCATAAACTTTGTACAGCCCTGACTTGTCATATTCCATTGGTTCTTCTTGAACTTGAAAGAAAAATTGTAGCATGAACATTTTATCTGATAAAATTGTTGTGTCAAATTTTTCATTGTGAGTAGAATGAAGAAATGGATAGAATGTTTGAAAAATTCTGTGGCTATATATGATAATAAAGAGGTAAAGAGAGAAATAAATGTATTTCAATTTAAGATCAGTTCAATTATACTATTTGGTTTAAAAGTTGTTTCATAGGATTGGAAAACTTACTTATCAATCAACTCTTGTATATATATATATATATATATATATATATATATACAAGGACATTTTGGAATATTTTCAAGACAACTCCTAACTTAAAATCAGTATTCTGATGTTTTTCAATTTTTGAGAAGTGGATCAGGCTAAGAACTTTTCATGTATGTGTAAATTTGGCCAGAATGTTCCTTTTTGAGTATGGATAGATTTGGCCACAATGTTCTGATTTGTATTTGGATGAGATTGTTTAGTTTGATGATCATCCTTTGTTGTCTTCAAACTGAGGATATATTTGCTAATTTAAATAATAGTTTTCTATTAACTTTCTTTGACATTTTGGATAAATTTCCATTTCATAAATGAGTTCAGGTTTAAGCTTTAGATAAACAAAGTTCATTATAATCTAATTAATATAAAAATTAATATAAAAATAATTATGTAGCAACAGTTGATTTTTCATTTCAGCTAAAATCTATATTTTTCTAATCAGTCATTTAAGTAAATTGAGAATTTCTCCAAATACTCTGATATATTGCAGGAACTTCTGAAATGAAATTATTTCAGTCTAATAAATATATTGCATATAAAGAGAAAAATATTGTTATTCCTGTCAAATTAGAGCAGTAATACTGATATCAGTTTTATCTTATAATATTTGGAGTATGGTTGATGACAAAAGACATTTAGATACAGAATATATAAGCAAAAATAGACACTTCTGGGTGCTCCAAAATATGATTGAAGGCATTAATAAAAGGGGAGATGATGATTAAGTATGTGTGTGTGTGTGTGAGAGAGAGAGACGTCATTCAATAACTTTTATTAAGAGCAGCAATATTTTAGTACCCTTCACAAAGTTAGGGACTGATGAAGGGAAAAAGGTTTCTATCTCTTGAATCAAGATATTGTTGGATTGAGAGTAGCAATTGTTGATATGTATCTGACAAAGCAACAAGCAAAGCATAAACAAGGAGTTTTGATGCTTATTATAATAATGTCATAAACTTGAAAAACACAGACTCAAAAGAAAGCCTAGCTCAATAACTATTCTCCTTGTGAGTTGCCTTTCTTGCTATCATAAAAAAGTGAACATTTCTATAGCTCTTATTTTCACCTATTAATCGGTTTTATGTTGTGTATTTTATTGTTTCAACTATCTCCTTCTCACTTGTTTGTTTAAACCCCAAGCAAGAATAACCTATGCTACATAACAATATGTTTGTGTTCATTAAAAAAAAAAAATCAAACCATAATCATCAATCATATTTTTTTCTTGTCAGATAAATTCTATTATAATAATTGAAAAGTTGTGATTTGCTCTCAGCAGGCTCATCCCTTAGGATGAAAACATTTGCCAATAATTATCAAATTAACAGAACAAGTCTTTTTTTGTAGTATTAATAACTTAAAAGAAAAGACTTTTATTTGGAAGCACAAGCTAAAAATCAGAAAACAATGAGATGTGAACAGTCAAAGAAGTTTTGTACGATAGAGATGTTCTTTGGAATATGAAATATTGATTTTCATAGATTTGATCTAGCATATTTTAATATACAGCCATAGACTAATTTTAAAGAAGTTTTAATCATCAACACCATCACTTGAGAAGACACCAGAAGTGTTGAAACAAAATGGCTATTTTTGTAGTGATTTTATAACATGTTTATGTTATAATTTTTGAATAAATTATATTTGCTCTACTCTGTACTCAGCACTCTTTTAAGAATAGTGTTTTTGGTTACTGGAATTTTATTCCATCCACAATAATCCTATACTTGGGTATATATATATATATATATATATATATATAATAAAATATAGTTTTAAGTTATGCTATATTTATGGACTAATGGAGTAAAGTGCTCAATATCGGGATAGATCATATGTAAATGCAATCATCAGGCCTGATGATTGTGTTTAGCATGTAACAGACTGTCGCCTCTGAGCGTTGACTTCAATGTACACTTTTATTTCTATATATTTTCTTTAATAAGACTTTCTATGGTTTAGGCTGTATTGAAATTTAAAACAATCAATCAGAAAAATAAGACTAATCAAGCAGAAAATAAAATGAAGATTTTGAATGGCTGAAGAAAGGACCAATCACTACCTTTGTAAGGGTCATGTGAATATAGCTATATAAGGGCCAAATTCAAAAAGACATCGGATTTTTCTTCCATCACTTTAATCAGGCAGCACAAAACAAACATAAGCCTGGTCAGTGGTATCAAATTATAGAGGAAAGGAACCTGTAACCACAAGAGAAATTAATATTACCTAGAGAAGCTAGCTAAGGATGGAAAGGATTCTCTTTCAACCAAGACTGTTAGCATGATAACCATATAACTTTTCCTCTAAGCTAAGTTCAAAGACATCGTGTTTTTTTAATTATTTCTCTTTTTTTCTACTTGTATATTAAATATATTTAAACAGTATGGGTTTTTGCGTTTCATTCTCTTCAAAAACTTTTGATAAGTTCATTTGAGCACTCCAAGGACTTAGCATATACACTCCATAAACTTGGTGTTGTATCTTGATGTGATATTGTGGATATAATTGCTACAGCTGTTAGATATTAATTTAAACATTTTTAAATTAACATGGATGTCTACTTAAACATGTGTTCCCACTAAAATAGTAATAATTAATATTGTCATATTGAATATAGGTGTCAAAAACCACCAATGAACCTGTAACAGACATAGAAAATACTCCCAATTATTTTTCATTAAACTAAGTTATGATGATTATAAAAAAAGGTACCTAAATTTCTCTTTTTAATATTAATAATTAATATATAAATGTAAATAGAAGAGTTAAGATTAGACTTAACCAAATAAACTAACACAAGGACCATTTGCTTAATGTTATTTATTTAAAGAAGTATTATAACTTTTTATTAATTTTGATTAGTATTCCTTTCATATTATTTCTTGTTTATTTTTGTAACAAAATTCCACAGCATTATTTCATATTGTTAGCAAGTTGCATAGATCAGAGATAAAGAGGCGTGTAAGGCTTGAACTCACATCCAATGTCCTCAGGTCTCTGCTTATTCTGAGAAGCTACCTTATTGATTTAGCTATAAAGGCTAACTGGTTACAATCATTCGGATCTAGCCATCAAGCTTCATAACAATCCCTGACTGAGAATATGAGAGTTTAAAAAACAAGCAACAAGAAGCAGATAAAAGTAATTGACTTATTTTAATCATTCCTCCCAAGCAAGGCGATAAAGTCACTAAGACACAAGGGAATTAATGAGAGTGAAAGATGATGAGACCTAGCTGCCAATTTAATTCTATGTTTAAATTCATGAAGTTGGTGTGCCAAAAAGAAGAGCTTATCAGAACAATTGCCATGAATATATTTATAGAAAATGCACAGGGAAACTATGTTGGTGGTGGAAAAATTATTGATGCAGAGATGCCAGGTCAAGACTGATAACATTTGCAGATTCCACTTTGGATTTTGTCAAGAAGCTCTAGAATTATAATACATGAAATCTATTTTGTTTAGAGTAAAATAATGTAGGAAGCCAATGAGAAAAGGAAATAAAATTGATTTCAAACTGTATCTTCTCATTCTCTATTTTTATTCCTTTTTGAATTTTGGCCTTCCTTAAAAATGTGAAGAAGAGAAAAGATTAGTGTCAATTTTGCAGTGAATTTTAAGATGAGCAATGCCAAATTATCTGGCCTGTGATAATAACATAGCTAGTTAGGAAAATATAGATTTTAGTTGTTCACTGACATTTCAGGGCGTCATTAACCAATACTGTTGTCATCCTAAGCCAACATGAAGACATAGCCTGAGAGCAAAAAGGTCAGGGGTAGTATTTAGCCAAAAGAGTCAAATCACAGCCAAGTATATACCCTCTGGAAAAAGACATACATAAAGAGATCCTTATGATCAAGTAAAGAAAATAGAAAATTTAGCATGAGAGTCTAACAATGTTTGATTGAATTTCAACATTGATTTGAGGGCTTCGAAGAATATTCAGACCTCTAGAGCAAGAGAAACCTACTTAAAGTCACCATGTAAGTAAGACTTAAGTGTTTTTTGACATTGACTGTCAATAAATTGATTGCTAGAAAGAAAAAAATTTGGGGACCAATAATCCTTATTTGAAATATAGAAAACCAAAAAAATACCTCTGGTAAAGGTTCTGCTTCTACAATAAATCAAAATAAATGCATTCAACATTGATTTCCAAAACATTGATTAACAAAAGTGTATGCATGGTTCTCTCTTGATATAAAAATATCTATTCACAATATTTTCATATATATATATATATATGTAAATAGATAGATACCTTTACCTTTACCTATGCCAACACCACATTCATCATAAGATAGTTGTCTCTTTATCTCTGTACATAAGTACTTGTGCATATACAAATAGGTACAGTTAAGATATATATGCAAAATCATTGAGAAATATGTATATCTATATATCTAGTTATTAATAACAATTTGACCATTCCATGAATTTATATGCATCTATGTATGAGGGTGCTGCAAAGTTCTTGGACTGACCAAAGTCCTCAAATAATATTGCAATAACAAAAAATAATTTTTCTTTTTAAAGAGTTTAAACAAAACTTGAGAAACTATGTTCTAAGCATATGAGACTTTATAGTGGATTTGCACATGCATGTCATGGCACCTGGTCACTCATCTTGGTTGGATCAAGAACTTTTCAGCAATCCCTTAATATCAATCTATCTATACATCACACACACACTATATACGAGGCTGGCATCCCACTCTCACCCTTTCACTGTTGAAACTACTAAATGTAGCCGTCTCTTCTACTCCAATAGCTTCATGTCTCGCACCTCTTGCCTGTGGAACTCCTTTCCCTATTCCAGTTTCCCTGAGAGCTATAATCACCAACTATTCAAATGTAATGTCAATCAACATCTCCAGTTGCCTTGATCTATCCACTATCCTTCACCTCATCCTTTCCTCTATCACTCCTATCTGATCTTGCTTCAAATCTTCAGTAACCCCTTGCGTCCTAGTGGCTTCCCGCCTTGCTTGGGGTGAAACGCTTAAAAAAAAAATATATATATATATATATATATATATATATATATATATATATAAATATGTATGTATGTAGGTAGGTAGGTAGGTATGTAAAAGTGGACACTGATGTTAACACCAAGTGGTAACAGTCTATTTGAATGAAATGATGAGGCTTAAATATTGCATTCAAGCATGAAACAGACTGTCACTATTTGATCAGTGTACACTTTTATATTTACACACTATCCGTGAGCTTGAGCACTTTAATCTATCAATATAGCATACCATTAAACTATATATATATACACACACACACATATATATATATTATATATAATATCCCGCATCAATAGTATATCTCGGAGTTTCATGCGCATCTTCATGTGTGGAATACTCTATCTGTTATATAACATTGAGCATTCTATCATTTCATAAGAATTTGATCATTTACATTTTTATGATACAGAATTTTCTATTTTGCTTGTACATTTTTTTCTACAATATTCTTCTTTCATGTCTGTCTCTTTGGATATACATAGAAAATAAAGTGCTGTCATAGAGTTTTGTTTTTGGATGAAGAAAGATCTGTAAATGTTCACAGGAGGTTAGAGAATGTTTAATATACTGGAAAGGTAAACAACAAGTTTAGTGGCATAGCATTTCTAGACAACAGTGACATTGCAAGCAACATAGAAATTTTTGACATTTTATCCAACAGAGTAACTTGGATAGTAATCAGATTAGGCAAAAGATACATTCTAAAAATAATCCAAGTATATACACCAACTATGAGATATCCTAATTATAAAATTAAAGGGTTTCATAATGATACCAGTAGCATTACAGACGGAGAATAATTGATGCAAAAGGACAAGAAAGGAGGAGAATCTAGTCCTCAAAAGTTTGAAATCTTCTATGTGCTTTCAGGATATGACGATCATGGTTCTCCACACTTTCCTGGCCTTTATAGATTTATCTTTTGGCTATCTTTCCCAATCCATGTTCTGCCAACCATTTACATAAGCTCATTGCTTTCTCCCATCTCTTGTTTTTTCAATATATCCTGTGAGTTTCAAATTCTCCAAGCCTTCTTTACTCATTATGTATCATATAAATTTCAATTATCTCTTTCTGATTTTAAGTATTTGTCTTTTTGTTTCCATTTTTTCTAAGACTTTCTCATTATTCACATGTTCAGTTCATGGTATCCTCAACATCCTTCTGTAGAACCACATTTCTGTTATATCAAGTCTCTTTTTCATCTGTGATGAGATTGTCCAGCATTCACTGATATATACAAGGACCAATATTTCAAAACAGAATTATTTTCTTTGTTTCTAATGAAATTTTTAATACTTTGCTTAGTTTTTGGAAGGAATCTTTCACTATGCTTATGCATCTTAGGATTTTGGTGTTGCATTTTCTGCCCTCTGTTAAAACACTTCCTAGATATTCAAATTTTTGTAGTAGTTTGATTTTGGTGTCTCCATTTTGTAGTTCACATTTTAGGCTTTCCCTTTACCAACAATCGTATATTCTATCTTCATACAATTGATGTTTAGTCCTTCTTCTCATTTTCCTTTACTACATTCTGTAGTAGTTCCTATAGCTTCCTTTCTTTGTCTGCCATCAACACTGTGCCATCTGCATATCTTATGTTGTTAAGATTATAAGCACCAATAATGAATCCTGGGAGGACTTGTTATTCTCTCAAGATAACTTCAATGTAAAAGTTGAATAAATCTGGTTAGAAGACACATCCTTGTTTTATGCCCTTTTCTATTTTTGTATATTTACTGAATTCATTTTCTATTTGTATGTTGGTAGGTTGCTTCCAGTTAAGTTCTGGATTATTCTAATATCTTTCCCAAATAAATCAAACTTACCTATTATTCCAAATAGTTTTTCGTAATGTACTTTATCAAATACTTTTGCATAATCTATTAAACATCGGTATGCATCCATTTGCAATTACTATTTTTCTTATGCTGTGTGTATGATTAAAAAACAAGACATTTTGCTTAGCTTTTATTGACAAAAACATTTAAACATGTGAGAGTCTTTAACATACAATGATAATAAGGTATTAATGAAAACTAGATATAAGAATGAGAATATAAACAATAACAATATTGCAAAGTGCAAGTAAGATAAAGATTGGAAAAGGAGTGAAACTATTTACATCAGACTTTGAAAGCATTTTCTGGGAAAAGGAATGAGGAAAAAGATAAAAATGAACATAACTGTGGAATACCATTTATAATTTATTGATAACATTTTAATAATGTCAAAATTATTGACTGAATCCTAAGATATGCCACCACTTCTTCTATGTGCTGTTTCCCTTTAGAATGTGTATGATCATGGTTCTCCTCAACTTCCTATTCTTCATAGCTCTTACCAATATTTGTCTTTTTAGTATTACACTCACCTTAAGTATATGTCAGGTGTATATACATTTAACTGTAAAATAAAAAATTAATAAAAACTGATCCTTTCAAGGTCGTATACTTAGGTACCTGCACATGCCCATTATTAATGAAATTGTTTTTTTTATTATCTGTGAATTGCCAAACATTCTTGGATAACACAGTGCTTTCTTTTTGCCTTTTTTATGATTTGTAATTCAGAATTTTTATTCTCTTAGACTAATTGTCATCAAAAACAAGCTATTAAACCTATTGCTAAAAGCATTTGTGATCAAGGGAATGAAACAAACAAGCTTGAAATTTGAATTACTACACAGAATAGGAAAATGTCTTAGGTCTTGTAATTGGAACTTAAAATTGCAAAGATCTCAGCAGACAAGAGAAATGAACCTTTACTTAAAATACAGACTTTTCTCCTTTGAATATTTCGTAATATATAACAGTAATCCAGTATCATAAATGGATTTTGGCTGTAATAAAATCCAGTTATAAATGCTACAATTATATTTCCTTAGATTTTCAGATACAACAAAACTATCTTAATACGCATCTGAACATATCATGAAATAAGAATATTCTGTTCATATTTGGGAAAAAAGGAAAAGAATTATTTTCAAGACATGCCTAATTTGAAAATCAAAAATTGAATGCTGTAATTACATTTGTACAAAATCACCTGAGATGTAATTTTATTTATTGGAAAGAAGGAAGCATTTATAAATTGTTGCTGCTTTTTGTCCTTGACAACAACACAACTTCCTTTGTCATACCTCGTAACATGTTGATTAGCATTACTTTCAGTCTGAAAGGGAGAAATCAAGAGCTAACAAAATATAACAAGGCTTTCAAGTAACACAATTTAATGTAATTATCTGTGATAAATTTTTTTTGTGTAAATTACAAACATCAAAATGCCTGATATCACAGTTCAGGAAAAGAGAATTTTCTATCGTTTCACAGTGCAGTCAATTCTTTGTTGGCTAATAATCAGTGGTTAAATGATGTATAAAGATATTTTGAAAATATTGATTTTTAATACTATTTACTTTTAACACTTTTCATACTGAATTTATTTGTAAATTTTACCAGTTTGAAGGTAACTGAGATTTAAATTCCATTTCTGAGTTATCTACACAATTTAATTACTATATATTCTATATATTTTGATAGGATTATATTCAGACAATATTGTAGAGTAATTGTAAGTAATAAACATCTATTTTTGTTTATTTGGATGGAAACTGAATGCAATAAAATATCCACATCTATATTGTATTTGGAAAGGATGAACTATCACACACCAATTTTGTAAAATCAAATTTACTCCAAGGCAGTAAAGTTACTAAGACTTAGGTGGTTACTGGATGTGAAAAAATTAGAAAATAGAAACATTACTAAAGATTGAGAATAATAGAAGAGTAACTAGAAAGACAGTAGCTAATGATTGACATTGCATTTAAATTTTTGAAGATTAAAGTTAACTCAGAAGCATGGAGCTGGAAGAGAGTTCCACAAGCAAGAAATGTGAGAAAAGAAACTGTTAGCATAAAACTTATGTTTACATCGAGCAAATTTAGCTGCAAACTGATGAGACCTAATTTCTAATCTAGTACTGCACTTAAATTCATAAAGTTTAGGTACCATAGGAAAGAGCTTATTCTAACAATTGCAAGATGGGAAATTTGTTAAATGTGTTGAGAATAAGGATAGGATAAATTAGTAAAATATTTAGAATTATCTGATATTTTAATAATATATTCTTTTTATTAATTTTATCACAGTTCATAGTCAGTATATTTTTCAGCTTTCAAATGATGAGAATTTTGGTCTAGTTTCCTACCAAGTTGCATCTAATTCCTGCAATTTAAACTGAAGAATATTTTAGCCAAAAAACAAAACAAAACAATAACAAGGAAGATACTTGTAATTTTCCCTGTTTTGTTTTCTCCCAAGAGGATGCTTCACATATCTCAGCAATCTACAAGAGTCAGCCTTTATTTTTCCTCTATATTCTCATAATATGCACTTCTTGTTTTCTTCCTGTAAACCTCATTTAGTAACCCTCTACAATGAGTGGCTCTTGAGCCTTGTATTAAATGTTTTATCTCAGAACCTCAAACAAAGTAAAAATTTGTAAAAAATTCCTTTTCATTAGAAACAAAACAAAAAGAGTACTGAACTGTTTTGAAATATTAGTTTTGGAATACTGAACAATCTCTTCACAGATGAAGAAAAAACTTGGAGCAACTGAAATGTGGTTCTACAGAAGGATGCTGAGAATACCATGAATTGAACATGTGAATAACAATGGAATTTTAGGGAAAAAAAAGAAACAGAAAGTACACTTATACTTAGAAACAGAAATTGAAATTTCTATGGCACAGAAAGCTTGCAGAATTTGAGACTCAAAGGGCACATTGAAACCAGGATGGACAGAGGAAAGCATCAAATAATCTATCTAATGAGCTTAGTTGACAGAACATGATTTAAGAAAGATATGGTCACCCATGTTCTGAAAGGATACGGCATATAGAAGAATGTCTTGATCACAGTAAGCCGTAGTGCTATGATCAAAAAGGCTATGTTATTTATATGTGTTATCCAATTAAGGAAAGGTAATCTTGCTACATAATTTAAGTATATGTCAGGCATGTATAACTATAATTATAATAGCATCATGAGCAATGAACTAGATGCAGAGTTTGGTAGAATCAAGAGCAGCAATAGGGATCAGAGAAAAGCAAATATCGATTGGGTCCTTCTACTCTACTTTGCAGCTGTAACATAATCAGAAGAGTTAAAATAAGATAATTATATCTCTAGTTTAATTGTTATTCTCTATTCATCCATTATTTCAACTAACACCAAACTTCCTAATCAAAACAAAAAGCTGTAATTTTCTCACATCATTTTATGTGACAAAGAAGAACCTCAATTCAACAGCTTATGTCACAACTGAGATAAAGTTAGATAAGAGAAGTTTCCAAATCTAAGTAATTATTCTGAAACCTGCAGTAAGCAATAAAAAGTAATCATTATGAAGATTGTATAGTATATTTGATCTTCTACTTGTCTTTCTTGTCCATTTAAATGCTGATATCATTCTGAGACACAGTCTGATCAAAGAATATAAAAGACTGAAGTACATAATCTCTCACACTTCTTTAAGAGGAATAACCTTTTTTGTAGAACATTACTTGACACAAGGAATATACACTTTCACCATAGGGATCACACACTTCAACTTTATAACTAAGGAGTTGTTCAACAGAAAAACAGGAATATCATATTTCATATATTTCCAAAAAGTTTTTTTCTACTGATAGTATTGAGATTCAACAAATATATATATATAAATTGTTATGGATTAGAATTTGAACAACATTTATTGTTAATATACACAGTGTCAAACAAATATTGCAAAATAAGTGACATGTCCATTTCTATTGTCTTGTCTGGATGGAGATCAGGTTTAAGAGAAACGTCAGGATTTGACCTGTTTTTTGTGCTGACCTGGCTGCAGTCACAGGATATGGTTGGTGTTGTCCCGGTGTTGTTAGCAAAACTACAAATCTGACTATCATGATACAAGAATGTGAGCATGAGTAGTGGGGAGAAGTCATGAATCTGACTTTGGTTATGCTGAGGTGATAGCGGTGGATTTCTTAGGTGTTGTCCTGGTGTGTTTAGCAGAGCTACAGATCTGACTATGATGATATGAGTGTGTGAGTGGGAGTAGTCAGGAGGAGTCATGAATCTGACTTTGCTAATACAGAAGATGTGAGCATTAAGTGTTGAGAGAACTCATTAATCTGACTTTGCTGATGCTGGTTATACTAAGGTGGTGGCAGTGGATTGCTGAGGTGTTGTAATGCTGAAGCTGGACAGCCAAAGTGACCATTCAGTCCTGAGAGTGGCAATGGTTGGTGAGAGGAGAAGTCATGGTAAGAGGTGATGATGGTAGCAGTGGCATCAGCAGTTACCTGTGTGATGGCCAGTAGCCTGTTGGCCCTCCACAGACTTGGTCATTCTCATTTTAAGCAGGTCTGGTAGCCCCCAGGGGCATCTCTTTTTCCAGTGAGAATGTTTGCAATTGGCCACTGCCAGAGCTTGCTTCATTGACAGGATGTGATGCATGGAGCCTATGCACAGGAAACAACCTTTTTATTTTGTTGTCTGCCATCATGGCATTCGCATCTGGCCAGCATGGAGAATGAATCAGAAAGAGATCTAATTGCAATGGGGTGTAGCAAATTTGCATTATTCATTAGGTAAAAAATGCTTAATACATAAGCTTATTTTCTGTCTGAATTTTGGGGATGATGAGTTTCTATTTGTATTTGGACTAATATCCCAATCTTTGCTGTTATTATCACAACATTTTGGGTATTGTACATGCTAGTCTTCACAGTGGCTGTGGTGATATTAGTCCATATGTAAATAGGCATATATATCATGTCTAATACTAATGAGTTATATGATGTAATTTTAGCAGGGATTTTGTTAGCCATTCACACAAAAGCGTGGAATTTATACCATTATTATAAATAGGCAAATAACTGTCACTGTTTTAACTCAAATTCTTCCCAATTTCATAAAATTTTATATTTAAATGCATCTTTCATAGATAACCTTAGAGATCTCTGTAATAAATGAAGAGATTTAATAAAAGATCCTCACTATAAAATATTATTTTCTGTGTTACATGCAATTGCAGTTTAAAAAATAAAAGGAGGATAAAGCAGAACAAAAGATACAAGCCTCCAAAAAAATCAACATTTTCATTTCCAATTGTCATGAACTTTGAGAACAATTCCACAACATATTCAGTATACAGATGACCTATTCAGTATTATTCATTCAGAAAACAATTCCACCAACATACTGCAGGAAATTCTCACTTCAAAAGCTATGTACTTTGTGGAAAGAGTCATTTTTCAAAACCGAAAAGTTCTTCTTTTCAATAGGGATTTTTTGCTTTTTGGTTTTGAGTAAAAAAGAAAGATAAATGAGAAAATTATTTTAAAAACTTGAAAGTAACATTTTCAAGAAAATAATCCAATATAGAAAATGGTGTCTTTCTCTTGAATGAATTTAAGTTATGCTGTCTAAGCACCCTGTTATAATTGATGATTACTCACTATGCTTCATGGTTTGACATCCTATTCACTTGTAGGTCAGTGCTGAACCAGATAATAAGAAGGCTCACATTGTTTCACTATCAAAATGACACCTCTGGCATGATCAAAGAACAATGACAAGATGTGATTCAATCATGATTTATCAAAAAAAGTATATAACACTTAACTTACACTGCCTTTGTTATGTGTGCCTACTGCTGTTTTATGACATTTTGTACAGATCTGTTCACTTGTCAGTTCAATGGAAATTCAGTCCCTTTTAGACCATTATATTTTTAGTGCTTTCTCTTCCTATCTGAAATTATTTGAATCTATCATATTGTTTTCTCTATGAGTTTTATTATTTTATAATTTATTCTGAGATCACTTCCTTGGAATAGAATCTATTTGTTATCTGGAGGACTGAGTTTATGATGCTAATTTATCCTAATTTGGCTAAACATTAATATCAATTATTCATTCCAAGAATTAAACATGTGTAATTTATTATTCTGTCTTGAAAAATAGTTTCTAAATTAGAACAAACTGACCAAAACAGAAATATTTTTTTAATTTTTTTTTACACTTATGTTGTTAAAAGTGGCTAAGATAAATACGAATCCCAAATTATTTCTTTAGAGCATGATGGGTAATTTAAAACATTCCTTGAGCTCCCAATTCAGGTGTTATTAAGTTTTCAGAATTATAATGTATCAAAAAGTATAGGATCTTTAAATTTAAGAATGCTTTTCTCTAAACTTGTATTATTATAGAGTATTGCTGCCATATATGGGAAGGACCTTACTCGCTTTCACTTTTCAGTCTCAACAGAGTCCAAAAGTGTTCGTGTCCTAAATTATTTTCAACCCTATAATACCTTTTCCACAGACAAACATTGCAATCAACTCACTGCTCTATTGCTATTTCAATGGAAACTGTTCAAACTGCATTCCTAAGTTCTACCAGTTTAAACCTTCATGGCTAAAACCTGCCCTGCTACACATACTGTAGTGAACCAACCTCATCCCTTCATATTCCATTGATGAGATCTATGTTCCACTTCAGCAGCTTCTTCAGACAAACTGCTGCTTTGTGGAAATGACTCCCAAGAGGATGCTCCTCCAACCACTAAATTACCTACAGAAATGTGGTTTGACAGAAGGATGCTGAGAATATCATGTACCAAACATGTTAGTAACTACAAAGTTTTTAGAAAAAAAAAGAAAACAAAAAAGACACTTATACATAACATCAAGAAGAGAGGTGAAATTTTTAGGGCACATAATGAAGAAAGAGGGCTTGACAAATTTAATACTTACAGGACAGATGAAGGAACAGAGGAAAAACCTCCCTAGTGAGCTTGCATCGCAGAATGGGGTTTAGGAGAGATAACAAAAAGACAAAATTTATTAAGAGTGACAAAGGATAGGAAATTGTGGAGAGCCATGATTGTCAATGTTCTGAAGGGACTCGGCACATAGAAGAATAATGCTTCACCATTTGCAGACTTTTCAAATTTAAGAATTAACAAAAGAATGATGAGAGTTTATTGATCCTTTGATCCGGCAATAAATATATGAACTCTTTTTCCATAAAACACTTTAGACTAATTTATCAACTCTTCATATAAAAAACTATGCATTCCCTTTTTTTTATTTAGAAACGTAATCTTGGATGTCTAGCTTGCTTCAGCATAATGCTTTTCTTCTTTGAGTTTGATTAAGAAAAAAGGATAAAATTATTCAGTTCTTTAATATTCTGTTTATATATACTTATATATAAGATATTGTTTGAAGTCTATCCTCTACTTAGATAGTGACACTACAACATCAAAGTCTGACAAATCATGATAAAACAAGAGAATTTTTAATTGGAAATACCAAAATGTCTTTGCAATATACTTGGCTACTTTCAAATCTTATATTATTCTTACACTTTTTACAATACAAAGAAATTAGATCAGCAAGGAATTGACTCAAAATCTTCAATATAAGTCGGAATATGTAACATATTTTAGAAATCAGAAAGGGATAGCTGAAATTTTGGGGACATAGTGAGGGAAGAAGTCTTAGAGAATTTAATACTCACAATTGAGAGAAAGAGAGAGATTTAAACATATTTTATCAAAATAATAAGAAAACATCCTAATTTTTATCTCTTTCACCAAGAAACTGTCAGAAAGTTTTCTGGAGATTATGCAATTCTGAAATGTGATTTTATAATTGTGCCATGAATTGTTTGAACTAGTATCTTCTTTCTTGTTGTTTTTACCAGAATGTCTTCACCAAAATATAGTAATTTTAATTTGGATGTGTCTCAGAACAGTACAATCTTAAGCTTGTCAAATCAAGAGTCAGTTATTACCTATCTTCATTATATACACTTCCTATCACCACCCGTTTCATTCAGACAACACACCTAATTCATCATTACCATTTTAACAGTCCAATCTACTTTAAGTGCCTCTCAAGCCATGTATCAGCTGAATTCTAATATTTAAAAAAGGATGAAAATACTGATCCAAAGAAGATTTAGAATAATAACTATAAAAATTCATGAAAAATATTTACAAGGATCAAATATCACAATCATATTGTAATCTGAAATGCCATGTCTCTTAAGGATACAGGCAATTAGGCCTTGTCACAGATTCCTTTTCTTATTATCTGTGAATAGTTATGCCTTTATAGCAAAAATAGAGGATTGATTTCCCATTGCCTTCTCTATGGTTTGGAATTCAGAGCAATCCTTCTCTTTGACTGACTCCACATAAGGCTAGAGATCACAGTCTACATTACTATTTAACCTATAGGTCAGGGGAAAAAAGAGAGATTCCTGTTATTTTAGAATAAAAGTGGATGTTGTGTTCACTTTTATTCAAGAATTTGAAATCTGCACACTGATTTCACTTTTAGTACTGATAACAATTATTCAACAACCACAACCAAAATATTATATACTTTTGTAAATAGATAGAGCATTCATATAGAAGATTATGCAAATATGAGCCTTCCATATCAATAATTTTCTTGCGTTTTTATTTATTTTAAAAAAATGATTATTTTTCTCTACTATCTCTTCAAGTATCTTAAATTTTGTAGAATTTCTAGGATTTACAAATAGGCAATAATTTAGAATATCCAGATTCATTGCAAAATGCATCTTTTTGAATGATAAAATAAATAAAATATTAACACAAGTCTTTCAAAATGTATTTCAGCTATGAGCCAATCAGTCAGCAGGCCACGTATAGATTTTATGTTGAAAGATATTAAGCTCAGACTATTATCAGAAAAAAAAAAAAAAGAAAAATGTCTGGTTGCTGTAAGGGTAAATTCTGGTTCAGGTGAAAAAAAGTCTAAGCAAATAAGTAGAATAAGAGAAAGCTATCTACTTTTTCATTTGGAGATATCTTAATACTTACCTGCCTTAGCAGTATTACATATTAATATAATGCTTCCAGATAATTCCTTACTTTATTTTTCATTGCATTAGTGTGAATCTGCATGATTCTAATACAATATATTGAATTTAATGTAATCATCTAAGTTCTCTATTTTCACATATATAGCTTTTCAGTATAATATTGAACTGAGGGTTTAATAAATTGTACCTTATATCAAAAAAGAAAATAAGTTTAATACTGGCAAAATGTCACTCTTAAGCTATAGATAATATTGTACTTATGGCCAAATCATGTTGAAACACTGGTTCTTGTATCATCACCAAAGTTAAGGGGCGTCTGCTTGAGAATGCCATGTGCTTTAAGCATAGATGTGTGGCTGGTGTCATGGATAACAACTTGGAATTGAAAAACAGAGTTCCAATTCCAGACAGGTTTCATTATATTCACTTATGTAAAAATACCTTTGGGAAAGGTATGATTCCACCTCTTCTTCCCCCAGCTATGGGTTAATTAGTTGGACTTATATCAACAAATCATTATTATCTTCAAATATTTCTTACAATCTAAAAACATTTTCTTGCTTTAAATAACCTACAATAAGGTTGATAAGCTGTAAAAAAAAAAAAACAAATCAAAAGATATAGACAATATCCAATCAATAATTCAGTAATAAAGGATTTATCAGATGACCATTAAAAAGTAGATGCCTTCAACATTTTTTGAGCTTTAAACTCAGTGTAGAAAATCAAAGAATATTTTTGCATGATGAAACTTATTATTTATTAGAAGCGAACCTTCGGAAGAGGATAGTTACAGTAATAAGGAGTGAAATCAACATGGCAGTCCAAATGGTGACTGTGAGGGGTTTGTCTACTAAATGGAATGGAAGTAGAAGCAATAGCCTATGGAATATATAGTTTTAAACAAAGGTTAAACTAATAAAGAGATCTAGAAATCCTATAAGGTTTTATTATTGGTGGATGTAACCATAGCAACACAAGATACACAAATGACACTGTTGATTTCAAACTCAAATATAAAACTGAAAAATTATTAGACAAGGTAGTGGATGAAAGCAAAATGTAAGGATTAACAATTAATTAAAAAATAGCAAAATACATGATTGTTGCAAAAGAGACAGACTAAGTTTTTGTTGATGTCTAGGTCAAGCCAGTTCAAAAATCCATCTAGTTAGTGTAGTAATGGAAAGTGTCACAGAAATGTGAAGTCACATAAGAATAATGAATGTTGACTTTCAGAAACTAAGCAAAGTATTAAAAAAAAAAGAAAAATCATTGAAAAAGAAAAGAGTGCTTAACTGCTATGCAATATCTAATCTTCTGTATGGTAAGAAATTTTGGGTATCAAGGACGTTTTTGGGAGAATAGGAACTACAAGGAAACTGTGGCCAAAAATCCAAAAGAAACAGCTGAAATTTTTTGAACAGGTCATGAGAAAACTGCACTTGGAGAATTTAATACTCACATACTGAAGGCAATAAAAACAAGAGTAAACAAATAAGTTATTTGATGAGTGTGAGTAAATGGATAGCAGAACAAGAACAAAGAGGGATAGTAAAGAGGCAGGAATTAATTAGAGTAGCAAAAGGTTAGAAGTTCTGAAGTTCACTGATATCCTGAGAAGATATGGCATATAAAAAAAGGTTATTGAATATAATGCTCAAGAATGAATCAAGACACTTTCAATTTGAAATAAGATTCACCTCCTAAACAATGGTCAATAAGTACCATTATGACAAACTGAGGACTTGTTTAGATTCTAATGAACTTCAGGCATATTAGTTGCTTGAATTAAAGTTTAACCCATATAATGATACTATATGAATACAACTAAAATTTTGGGAACCAATTGTAATGACAAATTTATCATCCAAACTACTAATAATACATGGTAGTTAAAATAAAACATGCCTTAATCATCGTTTGGCAATTCAATGTACACAGTGGATTAAAGGAAAAATGTTTTCCTCCATGACAATGCAAGGCTGCATACAAGAATAATGTAGAAAGAATTTTGGAATTTGGTCTGTTCTAACCCACCTGTATATTCACCTGACCTTGCCCCAAACAGTTATTACCTTTTTTGATTGTTGCAAAATGCTTTGATAGGAGAAAAATTTCTCTAATGAAAACCAGATTCAAGAGTCTGTTGAAAACTGTTTCACAGCAAAACCTGCAGAATTGTACTCAAACGAGCTGCTTAATAAGTCATTATAAACATGGGGAATATATAATTGAAAAGCAAATGTAATTGTAATTTACTTTTTGAAGAATAAAGTTGATAAAAAAGAAAGGAAATTGTTCATGATTCCATCTAATACGTTGGAGATTTGAGTACGCTAGAATCTCTGAATAAATTGAAGAGAGAAAATTAAAACCATTTTGGTTTTAAATACAGGATATTTCTTTAAAAAGAATAAGCATCAAAATTATTCAGTGTCCATTCCTTAAAATATGCAACAAAGTTATTTTCCTAATAAATAATTTAAGTCCTTTTCTCCCGACAAATACACATTATATATATAATAGAAGTTTGACACCATAGAACCTATATATAAAGTTCAAAATGCAGGAAAGCATTCTTCTTTAATGATCCTTTTCAACCAACAATTTGTCAGAAGAATATGTTGGTAAATATTAAGCAGTCTTTTAGCAGATATGTTAGTGATTTTTCCCATTTTGTACAGACTAGGAATCCTTTAAATTTTTGTCTGTATATTTTTCTTACCCCTTGTTTTTATTAATAAATTTGTATTTTAATTACGGTTCAATTTTTCTCCTCTTTATATTTTTTTTGCAGTGCAAATTGTTAACATTTAGCAATGTATTCTTCTGACAAAGTGTTGGCTGAAAAGGATCCTAAAAGAAGAATGCTTTCCTGCATATATATATATATATATATATATATATAAAGAAATATAGTTTTAAGGTGTACTATATCTATGGGATAAAGTGCTCAATATCAGAGATAAAGCTTATGTAAATATAATTATAAAAGTGAACATTGAAGTCAACACTCAGAGGCAACAGATTGCATCTAGCATGAAACAGCCTGTCACCTCTGTGTTGACTTCAATGTTCACTTTATGTTATATATATATATATATATATATATATATATATATATATATATGTATGTATGTATGTGTGTATGTATGTATATATATGTATGTATGTGTATATATATGTATATGTATATATATGTATATATATGTATATGTGTGTGTGTATATATATATATATATATATATATATATATATATATATATATGTATATATATGTGTGTGTGTGTGTGTATATATATATATATATATATATATATATATATATATGTATATATATATATATGTGTGTGTGTGTGTGTGTGTATATATATATATATATATATATATATATATATATATATATATGTATGTATGTATGTATATATGTATGTATATATATGTGTGTGTGTGTATATATATATATATATATATATATATATATATATATATATATATAAGGGGATCCCAAGACATGTACACTTTATTAATAGCTGCTATAGTTATAACCTGAAAATTTATTAAACACTTACATAATAATGTCAGGCGTCAACTAATATATCTGTTGTAGTTGTGTAATAATTCCCAGACTAGAAAAATATACCCACAAAATATGTACATATAGCTTACCAACTATAACTTTGTAATGATCTTTTATCTGAATATTTTGAACATTATATGTATCATATAAACACCAATGACTTTTCTGTCTTGAATTTATTTTGATATTTATTCTTTATTTTGAAAATATTTAATTAAATTTCAGATAATAACCATCGCTTCTATTAAGAAAGTATAGACAATTGGTGTATATGTTAATATGAAATAGAAAATATATGCAAGCAAATTTATACACAAACACAGTGTCCCCAACATTAAATGCATAGACATTTTGTTAATAGCAGCTTTAATTATTGAAGAAACACTTTCAGAATAAAGAATTCTATAATATATATCAATGAAGACATCTCTTGTAATTGTGTGAATTGACTGAAAAAATAAATAGAAAGTATATCAGTTAATAGCTTTAACATAATTTCTTATGAAGATTTTTTGCACTTTGATATAAACATAAATCTATGTACTGTGTCCCTTCAACATGTGACTAATCTCTCTACAACTTACTATCCTTTGTAGCTCTTAGTAAGGTTTGTCTTTTTAACACCCCTGTTCTGCCAACTATTTGTATAAGATTTTTATATAAGTTATTTGCTGTTTATCTCAGAGCGTTTTGCCTTTAGTATGTCTCAGCACCGTATTCATTATGTATCAGAAAAATTTCAACTATTTCTTTTTGATTTTAAGTATGATTGTGTTTTTCCATTTTCCTTAAAACTTCCTCATTACTTAGATGTTCAGTCCATATGATTCTCAGCATATTTTTGTAGAACCACATTTCTGTTGTCGCAAGTAATCACTTCATCTGTGAGGAGATTGTGCAGCATTCACTGCCATAGAGAAGGAATGATATTACACAACAGTTCAGCAATCTTTACTTGGCTTCTAACAAAATTTTTCAGTTTCTTAATACTTTTATTAATTTGACCCTGACCCCAAGTACATAAAGAATATAAATGTGGTATTTTTATTTTTTCAATTTAAATTTCTCTCAAGCCAGCCAAATATTTTGACCAATATCAAATCTGGATTTTTTTAAAAATTAATGTTTACCCTTTGCAAGACCCAAGAGCCACTCAAGTTAGTGTGTTACTGAAGTAGGTTGCTGCATGAACAAAAACAATAAAAGATGCAGTTTATGAGGATATGTGGAATGATAAACGTTAACTTGAGACTTGAAGAAGCTGATACTGTATCGTTTGGGAAAGCATTCATCTGGGAGTTGGTTCCACAAAGTATTGGTTTGTGGGAAGAAACTGTTCCAGTCAAACTTACTTCCTACTAATGGAATATGAAGGGAATGAGGGTTGTTTGTCTCAATGTACAGAATGTGATGGGTCTTAGCTGGGAGTGTTAGGGCTGATGGAACTAACAAAAGTAGCTCATCAGAATATTTTCCATGGAAATAGCAATAAATAGCAAATTGGAAAAGGGCTGTAAGGTTGAAACACTTACAAGGTTGTGCAGACACCTCTGGATTCTACCAAGACTAGAAAATGAAGACTGGGAGATCCAACTCAGATGTGGCAACAGTACTCCATTTTTGGCTAATGTTGCTCTTGAAAATGTAGAAAATATCAAGTCATGTACTTACTGGAACAATACAAAAAACCAAAACACTTTTCCATCAACTTTACTGATGGATCGCATATATGAATATATACGAGTTCCATTTCAGGTTTGGGGTGAGCGTAAATCCCTATAGGCATTCAAGATCAGGGGCCTCCTTGAGAGAACAACCATTTATTGTGATAAGCAAAACTTCAGAGTCTACTTTGTGTTAATGGAATGTTACTAGTTTGGTTTTTGAGCTATTGAATGTGACCAGTTTTTTTTTTCCATTAAGTTGTTAGTGATAGATCAAAGAAGAGATTGTATTTACGTATATATGAGGGTAAGTGTAAAATTATCTGCACTTTTGCCATAACACATCTTTAGACAAGAGTGTGGATAATTTTTAACTTTCCCTCATATATACAACTATTAACTCAAGAACACTCAAGGTATGAATGAATTGATCTTAGGGTTTGAAAAAATTTATTTTGGAATTTTCCATTTTATTCTTTAAAAGAAGCTGGTGATAATAATATTATTTTAATATTATGAGGGTGTGCTGAAAACTTCTTGGCCTTAACCACTTTCCAATGCATAATTTTGTCAGTGTACCTGGAAAGAGTGTTCTTTTACATTGCACAGTGTCAATTTGGAGGACATTTGCGTTTTTTTTTTTTTTTTTCCGATCACTGACCAAGCCATGTGAACAGAAAGTTTGGAATTTTCAAGTGTTGAACTGTCGATTAACATGAAATTCCTATTCCTGCAGATGGAAACTTGAAAGAAAATAAATGAGTTTATAATCTAAACATTAGGTAACAAGTGCTTGTCATATTCAACTCTGAAGTGGTGTGCCAACTTTCATCATGGAAATTTTGAAATCCAAGATGCTGCACAGTCTGAGAGGTTTTCAATGGTGTGAACTCTTGAAATTCTTTATCATGTTCATGATCTAATTTTGGCTGATCAACAAATCTTTAACAAATTGATATGACACTAGACATATGCGGGGAAAGTGTTGAACTTATAATTCATAAACTGTTAGGTATTTAGTAGCTGTCAGCCAAGTCAGTGCCAAAATATTTGAATGCCTATCACAAGGCCACAATTGTGAGACCTCCAATGAGGATTGATTCCCTACACAATAATGTTAACCAGGTCATTCTGTCTTCAAAAAGGATAAACTGTTAATGTAGAAAACTAATTGCTGTGGCATTCAAGGGTGATTGCAAAGGTGCGATATAGAAAGGTGTTCTCTTTTTGCAGGACAATGCACCTGGTCTGACAAGATGATACATAATTTTTTAAAAATTGGTGTTTGAGTACATAGAACATCCATCCTTTTCATCAGCTCTTACTTCATCTGCTTGCTGTTTCCAAATATTAAAAGGACTTTGAGATGTTGGAAATCTTTTGATTGATTCAGAGCTGTATTTCAATAATAAAAAAACTATGTTTTTTTTTTTTGTTAAGTGAAGGCTTAAAAGAAATGTTCTACCAAGTGTATTGAAGTGTGGGGATGTTATGTAGAATAGCAGGTATGCTTCATGGCTCTAGGTCATTTCCTTCTGAGTCAGGCTAAATGCCATTCAACACCCCTCATTACCAACATGTTTAACTTGTAGGTAATAAAAATTAAGAAGCAACAAAGCTGATGTTGTATTTATATGGATTTAGAATTATTGTTTTTATCAGAAAATAAAAAAAAGTCTTCTGATAATAATAGTATCCCAATGTAATCTTGATTTACTAGAAGTGCTAAGAATTCTTCCTCAACATTAATTACATGCACTCATAAAGCCCTCAAAATACCTTTGATTATATTTATGTATATGGAATATAGCAACAATTCTAAGTAGAAGCTTATGTAGCTTTATTTAACTAATTTGAGCTATAGCACTTAAAATGTTTATTTTATTATAGTGGATGGTTACAAGTGAGAAGGGAAATTGCTTTTTTTACAATATGTACAATTTATTTTGCAATAATACAATACAGTAAAGCTTATTCTGACTTTTTAAATAAGATCTTGGATATAAGTTCAAGTTAAACATATTAGATGTTACACCTAATTTTGATCATATTCAAACTTTTTCTCTAAACAACCGAGGGACATGTTTTATGTTTTTTCTTTGTATTAATTTTAATATTTGTGTATTTATGTTGAATTGCATCTGAAGCAGTTGCACTTTAGCAAACACTAAAATATCTAATTATACCAGTTATTCCCAAACTCTATTTTCTGGGCTGCATTTTTGGAATGAAAATTTGCTCATGCCTCACCAAATTTTATGTGATGAAAGTACATTTAGAAATAAGCAAACAGAGAAAAGGTTAAAGGGAGATAACTGTGGAATTGAGGTCAGAACATTATCATTGAAAACTCTCTCCTCCAATTTGAGGAGCCTAGTTACTATATTCTTAATACTTGATATAATGCAAAAATATTACAATGATAAAATCAGTCAATAATTACTTATAACTATTTATACTGGGACTCATGAATGCAATTACAAGTAATCCATAATAATATTTTAAATTTTGAAATCATATTTATTTTTGGCATATGAATTTTTTAAAACTGTTTCTAAATCTTTGATTGTCTTTCAAGTATCCCACCTGACTTGTTATCCTCTTCTTCTGTACCTATGAGGCACGACACACCATTTGGCAACCACTGGGTTATACTGACATTAAAACATCTGCTTATACTGATATACTGCTAAATCATTATATACACTATTTACATGCAGACTAATGTCCCCCATCTTTGTTGTTATCACCTTTGCACTATCCTAGAACTGACTGATGTCTTGATTGATTAGCCTAGTGGAACTAGCTTTAGGTCTCTAGATTTGTATAGGAATGTCAGGTGGTCTGATATCCATGCCAATTTTTGATGGAGTTTTTCTGATTACTTCCATTGATGTATCATATCAAGTCTGTATTGATTCAATAATTTCTTTTTGAATTTCTGGGATGAGGAGTTATCATTATTTATATTATTTACATGTGGACTATCGTGCATGTAAATAGTGTAAATAATCATAACTCTACATCCCAGGAATTCAGACAGAAAATACCAAATGAGTTCTCACAAATTGTAAATTTATATGCATTATATCTTTTTCCTTAATGAAAAGAAACCAATTAATTTTAATATGTAAAAATATATTTTAAAAACTTTTACATTATAAAGTTGCTATTAAAGTATATCAGAAAAGTATTTTCCATTTACATTTGTGTCATATTGTAGCAATAGTGAATATTTGCTCAGTAAATCTTTTTACTAATGGAAAGAGCAGTTTTTGAAATAAGAGAATTAAGTGTTTAGTTTTTTTGTTTTAAAATGCTCTGAAAAAATCCTTTCCAGTTGTTATGCATGAATTTATATATGTAAATATACCTTGAGTGATTGATATGGAGAGAAATTTTTCTTTCTCATAAATCCTTCTACCTTCAACTGGATTTTGCATGATAGATGAGAAGAGAGAAGGGAAAAATATATCTATGTCTTATTGTTAAAATCTACAGCTCTCAAGATATTTTAGTTTAACATTTTAAGGCCAGAAGTGCCTAAATGCATATGAAAGTTTCACACATATACACTCCAGAAGAGCTTGAATACCCTGCAATTGAATAGCATTATATTTCAATACACATCTTTCACATAATCAAATGGAAGCACTGGAAATCTACAACTTTGTAAAAGTTGTAGATTTCAAAACTCATATCTTATAATCAGTGATATTAATCATACTAAATGTAATATTTTTGAAAGAGAAATTGATTTACTTTCATGTAAATAATACTTATAATACTTGTAATTGTTTTTTTTTTTTTTTTTAGATATATTGATATAATTGAGCTAATATATTCAGCATTTAAGTAAAATCTCTTAAGGGTTGATATGATTAAAGTCTGCTTCATGAAATGAATCCCACCTAAATATTTCAGTCATGATTTTCACAAGACTGTCAATCCATCACTAAAGATGCTGAAAAATGGTTAGTTCCCTCTATTTCTCCAGCAAGTACCTGATTCCTCCTGCTGCTATGACTACTTTTACAAGAGCCAGATCAGGCTGAAAACAGACTACTCCAGCCATATCTGGGATGAATTTGAAGTTTCCAGTCTTGATAGAGTCCAAAAGTCCAATCCTTGTGGGTGATGAATTGTTTTACAACTTACAACTCCTTTCTCACAGACATTGCAAAACTCTCACTATATTGCTATTTTCATGAAAATGTTCTGATAAGATACATTCCTTAGTCAAGTCAACTCTAACTCATCCAGCTAAGAACCGCTATGCCACATAAGTTGTAGTGAGACACACTCATTCTCTTTATATTCCATTAGTAAGGAATAAGTTCTAGTCAGATAGCTTTTTCCCCAGGAATTTTTGCTTTCATTCACAACCACTACAATCTTAATCTCTTCAAATCTAGGGTAGTCTGGCAGTGTATTCCTCAATGTAGTTGTTCTTGGGAAGAAGGTCTTGGAATGAAACTCCCTTCTTACCAATGGAATGAAAAAAAGAATGAGGATGAGTCAAACCTGTATACATGACAAGATCATGTAGAAAGCCAATATTTTGTTAATATGTGTTTGCTGCTTCTAATAATACAGTAAATAATAATAATAATAAGGGATACTGAAACTTTATTATTTTAATTTAAAAACATGATTAAGTGTTGTAGCATACCTACGGATGATAATGGGTATGTCCCCATTCACTTAAATACAGTAATAAATACTGTATGTTGGTCTGCAGTTTGAGATTCACTGTGGAATTCACTTGACTCACTTCTAGCAGTTGACTACTTCTTCTATGCACCATTGATGAATCTTATATGTTGTTTTTGTCCTAAGTATTTTCATTTGTTACCAACCATCATGTGATTATTCTATTCAGTAACATTCCCTAGGTTACAACATTAAGGATATTTATTTGATAAACCTTTTTTAAAATTAAAATCAGTATAAAGGTAGATTTAGAAAAAATATGTATTCTTTACTTATTAGTTAGGCACAAGGCCACAAGTTACTTACAATACATGGTATTTGTAAGTGGTTACCTATCTACATACTGTTCATTATTGCTTAACTTTGCTGAGCCTATGAAGCAAAACTTGATAAGCTGTTTGCTAAATATACTTGATCATATATGGCATCCAACTCTCAGTTGTATAAAACTATTTTCTCAGATTAAGAATTTAAAGTGGCTTTGAGCAAATGAGGCCTGTAGGTCTTAGAGGGGACTATTCTTCATCAGATCTGAGAGACTGGCACTACAGAATCACAAAGATCTTTACCAAGTAACAAAAAAACAAATAAGTTGAAGACTTCCAACTGTCGCAACAACTAAAATGGAGAGTAGTACTTAAATTAAAGAGAAAATAATGACATAATCAAGATGCTGACATTTTACACTACTAGAAACAAAAGTTTAGTAAGGAAGTCCCAACCAATATTAGAAAAAAAGAATATTCATGAAAAACTGTTCTGAGCAAAAGTTTTTATGAATTTTAACAAAAAGCAAAACTGCCAACCATCTCTATATAAGGAAATGGTTTATTTCACTTTCAACATTTCTTGAAAGGTAATGATAATCATTAGCTTTCAAGAAATGTTCTGCAAAATTCTTTTAAGAAAACCTTTCATTCATGTTACAAATCTGTTACTGTCTCTGTCTCATAATGTTGAGTGACAGAGATAACATTATGTCTAAATTTCTGGGGAAAGTAAGACTGAATCAGTAACTGAGGATATTATCAAAATTTGAGACCAGCTAGACTCTATCCTGCAAGAAATTACTGAACCAGGTTAATAGATTAAAAAGAAAACAGTTACTTCTCAAGTTCATAATTAATTAAAATAAAGCCTTTTTAAAACCAGGTTACTGAAGATTTTCATTATGATTTTTCTGGTTTCTTGCTTTTATGAGCTATATTTCAGGATGTGAGAGATTATAGTTCTCCACAATTTCCTGTCCTTTGTAGCGCTTAAGAAATTTCTTTTATTATTGTGTTTTTCATTGTCTATAAGAAGAAAATATTTCCACCAAGAACAAAATTAATTTTGTTATCCTTTCATTCATAACTAAATACCATCTTTTATGTGCTGTATCCCTTCAGGATGTGGACAATCATGGCTGGCTACAACTTCCTGCTCTTTGTAGCTCTTATTAAGATTTGTTTTTTGCTCTCTTTCTCTCTCTCCTAATTCCTGTTCTGCCAACGATTTACTCAAGCTTGCTGCTTTCCTTTGTTCTTCTTCAATATGTTCTATGAGTGTCAAATTCTCCAACCCTCATTCCACATTATGTGTGCTAGAGATTTCAGTTGTTTTCTGATCCTATAAATATCATGTCTTCATTCTCCCTAAAACTTTGTCATTGCTCACATGTTCAGTCAATGGTATTCTTAGAATCTTTCTATAAAACCACTTTTCTGTAGCCTCAAGACACTTCTTCATCTGTGAGGTGATTGTATAGCATTCACTTTCATATAGGTGGAGAGAAGTATATAAAAATGACAAAATCCTCTAACAGCCTTACTATTCTTCTATTACAAATTAATGTCACTAATGTAAATGTATGTTTGTGTCTATACTTGTAATAAAATAAAAAAAAAGCTAAACAGGTCTGTTATTTGCAGTTCATGAGACAATATAAAAGTTGATTTGTAATTATAATTTTTTCTTCAAATTGTGTTAGCACCTGCTGAATGTTGTCTGTGTCTCTTCTAAAATTCTTTCAAACAATGTGCTGGCATAATTGCTAACATGGTTGTGTTTTTGTGATTATAGCATAGGAACAAGATCTAATTTACCTTTTCATGCACATACTCAGCTATTTTAGTGACACAGCAATCGACAGGTGGCTCACCAGGTCAGTATTTCATTCATTGAAAGTAGGAAAAATTTGATTTCATCTTAAAGCAGAGTTTTCCCAAGTGTATTCAAAACCAGTTAAAACTCATGATTTTTAATGGAGATTTTCAAGGCAGGCAGACTGGCCTTTCACACTTGGAATATTGGTTTAGCATAATTTCCTGTTTTGTTCTATTTAATTTTGTATTGGAATAAAATGAACTTTGTAAATATGTCTCTCTCTCTCTCTCTCTATATATATATATATATATATATATATTTCTAAAGAATTAATGGATTTTATTTTTTTAATCTGACATATTTTATTACTTCAAATGTTATTTTTAGTTGAGACCCATAACTGAATAGACACTCCATTTATTTTAAACCATATTTATTTCATCTTTATCCAATATACAAGCCATTAGACAAAATAAAATATTGTTTAAAATAAACTAAGTATCTACTACTTATCAGTGACTACCATATATACTTGAGTATAGTGCAAGTTTTTATGATCATTTTTTTATGCAAAAATAGGGGGTCACACTATGCACAAGTAATTTTTTAAAGAGGTTAAAAATCCTGCATTTTCAGTGACCTGTTGAACTATACACAGGTAATTTTTTTCTGGAGGGATTAAAATCCATGCAAAAAATTTAGGGGTCACACTATATATGAAGTTGGCTTATCCAGGATCATATATATTACACTGGGTCCCTAAAAGGCTTTTCTGATAAGGAGATTAGCTAGGCACCCAGCAGGATTAAAAACAAGACCAGACAAAAGGCAGACAGACCTTCCTGTAAGGTCAAAACCAGCTAACTCAGTGGGGTGGTCTGAGAGCCAGTGTGATGATGACATGACATTGTTGGATGGAAGGCTTCATAGATGAGGACAAAGGATTCTCCCTGAGGGAATTAACAATGATTCATTCATGACTAAAACAAGTCATGAAGCTGGAGGACATTGGCTGTGGTTTGATTTTGACAGTGATAAATCTGCTATATTTACTAGTCCTAGATATGCGACACATGAATGAATACCTCTCTTGCTTTGTACCCTAATATGTTGGAGGTGTGGGGGGACTGGTTGTGCTCAGCTACACTGCAACCTTATGACTACAACTGGTCATGGGATTGCTGATGGTGATAGGAGTAAATATTGGTAAATATTTTTTCTTTCACTGCTCATTGAAACCCAAAGTACCAGGAACAGAAATTCCTTCCTGGCACTCATCTATCAATGGAACAGTGTGTAATGAGGATCTGTTTCATGCCTTTTTAGAAGCATCAGTATCAAAGTAATAATAATAATAATAATAATAAAGATAATAATCAGAAATTATTAAATGATGCAAATTAATGTATCTCTAATTCAATACTAAATACTGTTAAAAATGCAGAAACCATTTAAAATAGTTTCACATTTTTTATTATTAACAAATCAACCTGCTAAAAGTGCAATGAAAATTTTGCCACTAGCATCATCTAAAACTATAAGTACTAAAACACTAAAAGAATTCATGTTCAGAAAACTCTCAATTTATATGAAGAGACCAAGATTATTTTTACATGATCTTAAATATGTAGAAAGATTATTGAATTATCTTCACAGATTTTAGTTGAATGATGAAAAAATCCTATTATCTCCTTTGTCATAAATCATATACAAAATCTATATTTGATTTCTTTGAGTTATTTTTATTTCAATGAAGACAGACCAAAACTATTTTCATACTTCTCCACATATCTTATATTGAAAAAAAAAGATCATTTTAATAGTATATAAATCATGGTGAACATTTAAAACATTTCCTAATTAAAAATAGCTATAACAGTAGTCATTATATGAGATGTTATGGCCTATATTCATTTCTTCCATTTACTGTATATTTAAAATTGAAGTGCCAGTTTCAAAATTGAACTCGGTATCTCCAGAGTAATTGGCAGAAATGACCAACAAACACAACTGGCAAGGTTTGCAATAAATATTAATGAAAGAAAGAAAAGAATAGGGTAAAAGTAATACTAAGCAAACAATATATGTGAGACAAAAGTCGGCAAAGCCATAGTAATAACATAAAAAAAGTTCACAAACTAAGAATGGTATTAACAGACATAAGGGATGCAGACAAGTGATAGCAGTGTTCTGACTTCAAGACAAGAACAAACAGAAATATGGTGGATGAGACTGAGAAGTGGTATATCTTATTGAAAGAAAACCCAGCATGTATCTATACAGTTTGTCTAGCAGTTTGTGGAGGGGTATGTTTGCACAATCATTCATATAGGATTGGAACCAGCAGTATTCCAAACACGAACAAGGGTCAGAATTCTGGTGACCCAAACTGAGTTAAGATGGTTTGAACTCTGTGGAGATGGAATTCTGACATTAATGGATTTTTTGTCTAAGTTTTGATCTAATACTGACAGTAGAGATGTTACAAACCTTCCTCTCTCAAATGCCTTTGTATTCTCTAATTTCAGCAGAGAAACAAATTACTACACAGAGAGAATGAGTAACTGGCTGACTTATGACATCTGTTTTCTTTATCTTCCTCTAAGGAACAATGCATACTATGTCACCCATAACAAAGTGAGTAAAAATAGAAACCTGAAGAAAATTGTCTGTCATTGGTTCAATCTGTGATGCAGTGTTTGTCTGTTTACTGAGGAATTACTGATAGACTATGAGAATCCAGAGATGAGGTACCAAACAATAATTGTAAATTAGTAATCTCTAAGACAAGCTGACCTCAAGTATTCAATCTTACATTTGCAAAGTATTTTCAGTTCTCTCTATGATGTAATCAGTTCATTTGAATCTTTTAATAGCTAAGTAAAAAAGTATCTCTTGATGTTATTTTACGAAACTGATTCTTTTACAATTTAAAATAGGGAAAGATGTAGATGATATTAAATTGTGGAAAACCAACAACTTAGGATTCTATTTTTTTCCTTACCCCATTTATATGTGCAGTAATTTGGCACTTCTAGTTCTAAACATGGAACATCTAGTTTCTACATGGATAAGTTTTGTATATGGAAAGATATGGAAAGCAGTACATTCACTGCTTTATACAATCTTGAAATCATTAAATAGACTAACAGAAAATTGTATATGTGTTTCAATTTAGCCAAGATGATAGTATAAGTAATATTGCTAGATTACAGAATATTATTTAGTATAAAGATCAATGTGCTAATATTCTAAAATAAGAGATCGATCAATAGAACTAAGATTCCATATTAATACACTTTTATCTCCAGAGTACTCCCACATGCATACCATTATACAGATGGCAAATACTATCCTGTGACATACTATTTCCCAACTCTTACATCAATTGGTGCAATGCAGCAATAGTTACAGGTGGGTTACCTGAATGCGTTAGGTGTAGTCCTATCATATCCCATACATGTTCAACAAGAGACAAGTCTGGCAACTGTGCCAGTTAAGAAATTTATATTACAGAGCATGTTGAATAGGATGGGCATTGTGTTGGTAGGCATTATCCTGCTGGAATAGTATCTTGTCTTCCTGTTGCAATATTCGTAATAGAATAGGTTGAAAAATAATCCAGATGTTTATGCTGTAGTTCAATGTTCTCTCTAGAAAATAGTTAAAGTAAATACATGGCATCTCACACCATAATGGATTTGAGAGTCATGAGCAAATATGTGTTGGAAGATATTACCATATTCCTACTGCAAGTAAACAAATTCCGATGATTAGTACATGTGCTCTGATCTGTGGTCTGACACTTCTAAGCTACAATGGGTTGGTTTTGGCAAGTCTTTGTACCATGTGGTTATCCAGTCCATGTTCAAGAAGGTAGAAGAATATTCATTTGACCATTGTTGAAGCACAGAATCATCACTGATGTGTCACATTCAATATGCACAATTATCTGAAATAATCACCTGGGTCTTAATCAACAGTTGACAATCAAACTCATTTCATTGAATAAAAGCAACATGTGTACATCTTTATGATAAGACTTAAACTGCTCTTTTTCACCACATTGAATGTTATTCTAGCATATCTCACTGCAGTGGAATTCATACATATGATCTATCACTAAAGATTCTGGAAACATTTTTGATTCCTTGTGCTGCTCTAGTAATTACATGAGTTCTGCTATCCTTCAACTTTACAAGAGCTACATCAGATTAGAATCCAAAAGTGTCTTGGGGACATTGTAAGTAACAAATTAATTTTCACCCTACAACTCCTTTCTCAAAGATGAAATATCACAAGCCTTTTGCTGTTTTAACATGGACATTTTTCAGATGAACTATATATTCTTTAGTTCCATCAGTTCCAACCTTAATGTACAAAAGCCACCATGATGCACACATTAAAGTGAACCACCCTCATTCCCTTCAGATTTGATTGGTGGGATGTAAGTTCCAACTGAGCAGCTTCTTCTTAAGAACAAGTGCTTTATGGAACTAACTCCTAAGAGGATCCTTTCTTAATTGCTACTATCAAGTCTAGGATTAACCATTATCTTCTACATATAGCCCTATAGACTTTGCCTCTTACACTGTAACCCTCTAACTCGAGTGGCTCTTGGGCCTTGTACAGGCTAAACATTATTGAAAAAAAAATGATACAGATGGTTTCACTGGTATAAGTTATATTATATCACAAGATGGCTGAAAACTTTGAAAATTTGATTTGAATATCTACTACTTCCTAGCATACATATACTTTATCCAGATCAAAATTGGAATTTTCTTTCAGGGTTTTGTAATTTTATTTTCCACCAGTCTATTTTGAACAATTTTGAAATAAGGAAAATAAAATTAAATTATAATTTCAAATAAGATAAAAAACACATTTGTTTTGTTAGGGAGACTCGCACCAAAAAAAAAAAAAATCAAAAAAAGGAAAGACATTTACAAAAATGGTGAAATCATTTCAGTTATTTCTGGCTGAAGATGCAATTTTAGTATTGTTCATATGTGAAAAAAATTTGATGGTTATATTTTAAGATGATATATCTTGATGATTTGGTGACTTTTATAAAGAGTGAAACTTTAGCTTAGTAAATGGCAACATTAAATGCAGTGATATTCCTGGTATTTACTCATTAAATATATTGGAAATGGGTTTTGTAATTAGTAGATAAAAGTAAACAATATTTGGATTTCTGCAACAAGCATATATATATATAAATAAATTTAAATATTCACTTGTTTAATCTATCTTATTTAATTTTAATATTTTTATTTATATTAGTATTAATTCTCCATATCTTGATATTGAGACTATAATTTCAAAAACTGCTTGCCTTAAAAATATTATTTTCTAGAAAGATTTAAAAGGCATTTTATAGCATTTGGCATATTAGTCATTTTCACAAATGAAAGGTGATGGTATTTCTGGACAAATTTATGAACTGATTCAGTCTTTATCAAATTGCAGAATGAAATTCATCTTGAATGGTTACTCTTCTAGACCTTTTTGCATTAATGCTGATGTTTTCCTGGGCTCTATCCTTGGACCTACATTTTTCCTAATTAACAATACATAGATCATCAGTTCTAAACTTGGCATCTATGCTAATAACACAACTATTTATTCCTGTCTTAATAGTTAAATCTGATTGGTGCAAATTGGCAGCTGCTGACCTACAATTTGTTGTTAACTGGGCCAAGGGATGGCTTGTTAATTTTAACACCTCCAAATGGAAAGTGTTCTATTTTAATTGACTAAGAGAACACTTTTTGGCTTCCATCAGTATGGCTGATATTGACCTCCTAGAGAGTGACACATTGTACCTTCTCTGATTAATATTTCTCACTGACATGAACTGGAAATATTTTTCTCATGAAAATCTATCTTACATATTTATATGTCTAACATTCAACCTTGCTTTTACTACTGCTTCCACATCTGATTTAGTGTTACTGCTATATATTCTCAAAGAATCTTTGAATATTTTATTGGCCCTGACCAACCAACTCACCTTCATTCACTTTCCCATCCCTATAACACTGCTTACTTGTGCCTTTTTTATAAATATTTTCATGATAATTGTTCTGATTAACTTTCCTCCATGGTACATAGAGTTTATGAATTTAAGTGCAGTAAAATTTGGCCTAGACTTGAACATTTGTGTTCAGAAACTCCTAAAATGATTAAATACACTTCTGTAGATAATTTAATGAATGAAGCCCAGATAAAATGCTGGTAACAATAATTCAAATTCTACAGAACATAATGTCTACATTATGAAAGACATTAAAAACAAAAGATCATAAAATGTTTACAATATGTAATTAAGGGAAAGTATCTAGTCATTTTGAATACTTTAACTGTTTAACTATCTTTTCACATATCAGGTAGGTTTTTCTCAAAACATTGCATCACTCAGCACTGCGGGCTTTAGTGAAGTTCAGATTTTGAGCATTTGGATTTCTGTTTCTTTGCTAAAGTTAAAACTACCAATAATGACAGACAATATTAAATAGAGAAGATTAAGAATAATGTGATGAAAAAAGCTGATGGCAATACAAAAAGAGGACTTTGTTTAGCACTGGGAAATAAAATGTTACATAATTATATTACCATAATTATTTTTGTATGCTTTACATGCATGTACAATATGCACTTCTAAATCTGGGCTGAAAAATTCTATCTAAAAGCATGTATTGTGTATAATATGCACTGAATTTAAAAAAAATTGTAACCTAAATTAAGTCTTTGTTCAAGTTTTTATCTAGACTGTACCAACTAGAAATAAGAATTCATATAGTTTACATTTTGTTTTGAAACACAAAATTGAAATGTCCTTGACTTCCTTTTTGAGTTAAAAATACTTGATGAGGACACTGAAGATGACAAATACATTTACGATGCTGACAACAAAGATAAACATGCCATGATGACTGTTATCAACATGGACAACAGTGAAGCAGATTAGAATGTACTTAAAATCTATATGAATGATTTTGTCATTCTTGGTTATTGATTTTAACTCCTTCTCTAACATTATTTTGATCTATCAATATAACTCTACTTTTGGTCATACTGGCCAGAATATGGTTGGAAAATAGTAAATACTTCACACAAATAATATACACCCTGTATATTCTAGGTTGGAAGAAATATATATATATATATATATATATATACACCCTGTATTTTTTTTAGTTGTAAGAAAGTGCACATTATACACAAATAATTTTATATATATATATATATATATATATATATAAAAATATATATATAAGAGAGAGAGATAAAAAATCAATTTAAGGTGTAAAATAATTACTTACTATTATAGTTTCAATAATTTAGCTCATCATGCAGCAAATGTTTAAGAACAATTTTACATTATAACCTAAAACATCTATATTTACAAAAATCTATCATATATCTATATTTATATATATAGCTTTAAGTTGCTATATTTATGTGTAAAAGATATCAGATATGATCTATCAGTAACTGATTTGTGTTGACCTCAGTGTCCACTTTCCCCGATTGAGCACTATGGAGAAAGGGAATTTTAATGACCACTGCTCCTGCTTAATGCATAGCTCTTCATTAAAATTGATCCCTCTGGCTGCTGGTCTAGCATTTATATAAGTCATGTACATAATACATTAAAAGATTCCCTTTCTCTGTCATGGCATCAATAGCTTAGAAGTAGAGTCTCTGATTGATGACAAATTGTTTGAATTTCAACACCAACTTAAAGCAATCAGATGTTTAGCCACACTGATGAGCTGCGATACAGTGAAACAGTCTGTCTGTGGATGATACACACACACACACACATATGTGTGTGTGTGTGTGTGTGTGTGTGTGTGTGTGTGTGTGTGTGTGTGTGTGTGTGTGTGTGTGCATTTTTATAAGAAATTCAAAATTATTCTACCTCAGTACTGAGAACATATCTTGGTTATAAGAATGAGCACATTGCTGGTATTTTTAACAAATGGTTCAGCTCTCACTGAACCATTTGTACTCACTCACCTATTGTATATACCGCTTATATATAAACCACTGTAATTATGCACATATATTTGCACTCAGAAATAACTACCTAGAAACAATGACCAGAATCTCATGACCAAGCAAACAAAATATAACACTAGCAAAAGAAAGACCAAGTCAAATTAAAAAGAGTGAATAATGCAATTATTTTAAAGTTATTGAGCTTCCTTTTTTTGTTGTTACAACTTTTTATTAGTATATGTTACAGTTTGCTTGTTTTTTTTTCTACATACACTTGAACACATATTGCAGGAAACCAACAAGGGAAATGAAGAGGTAAAGGGACAAAGTTCACAATGATGGGTTCATCTCTCAATGTCAGACAACTTGACAGCTTGATCCTCATTAAAGATTTATAAGGACCTAAATATTGTCACTTCATAAGTATTGGCATATTTGTAATAGTTACAAATTGATCACCAACACAACTTGACACAGGATTATGCACATTTAGTATAAATATGACCTGTACATTCTCTGAATAATGTTTTATTATTTTCTTTGCTTTTCAAAATACAAACCTAGGTTCAAGCCTATAAAAATACATTTAAAATTCATGAGAACAAAAAATAAACTACATTTTATTGCCTTTAATAGTTAAATCAATTATTGTAATTTTTAGAGAAATGAATGCTATATGAAAAGGATATTTTTTGAAATAAAAAAAACGATCTGGAGATTTTCACTTGAGTTAGCAAATTATGTTTTGATGCATTTCATAAAAATAAGGATGTTGAAAATGCTGATATTTAAATTTACCCATCAGTTAAATTGAACAAAATATATAATTTTTTTTACATGTAATAACACTTTATTAATTTTTAACAGCAAATGAAAAAAAAATTGAGATTGCAGCAGTTATTAGTGCAAAACATTATATTAGCAGGATGAGTTCAAATTTCAGCTGTGTTCACATCAAATGACCTTGAGAAAGTCATGACTAAGATTTCTGCTTCTATGCATGATTAACTAGTAGGGCAAACCAGGCTTTTTAACCATAGTAGGATATCCAATATAAATTCATTTTCTGGATTTAAAACCAGGCTGAAGAGGAATGAAAAGCATCAGGTTCAAAATAAAACTGTTGGTACTGCATCTACTTTATATGGATTATTGGACTTAAAATATTATTACTAATATGAAATTAACCATCTCAGCAGTTTAAAATACAACTAATTTAAGAATAACATGACATTTTTGGCTTTTTCATATGGAGACTGTGTGATCAGATATTCTTGATAACTTTGAAAATAAACCCACTCTATTATCATAAAAATTAATTTCTAGGAATATATAAGTAAAAATATTTTTTAATGTACATAGAAATATTCATCATCAAAAGTGTTGTCCCAAACAGAACAAAAATTTATCTTAATTAAATACTGCGGTTACCTCATCTGATAAAGAGTTTAATTATCTTCATTCTTTAATGAATAGAAGATTTTGTAATTCATAGTGACTTGGAGTGAGAAGTCAGAGCAGAATTCATATTCCAGTTGAGTCTTGTTACATTCCCTTACACACAAATAATCTTGGGAAAGGTATGAATCCTCCAGCTATGGATTAAAAAGTAGGGCAGACTTCAGCCTTAGGTGGCAGCCACTCTAGAACTAGAGTCCAATTTATTTATTGTAGAATTAGAATTTTTCAAGAGTTCAATTCATTTACTGTAGAGATAGAATATTTAAACAGTTAAATTCTTTTACTATTTACATCAGACTGTTATATGCACCAACCTTCTTCAAGTGATGTACGTTGGAATTTTGAACCAACCTCTTTATTTAGTCCACAGTTGTAGATTGTTCTAATTCCATGTGCCATGCCTTTCTTTTTTTAGATATATTTGTTTCAGTTAATAAACTCAACTCTCCAGGTTTTTGATCATTCTGTTGTAGCCAGGCATTGAACACACAACTCTGTGCTTTAAGTCACTTTTTGGATTACTCAGCCTGAGAGTTAACTTACTAAAGGGAATTAACTGAAACGGAGATATCCAAAAAAAATGCATGGCATGTGGAATTAGAGCAATCTACCCCCATGGATTAAATATAGGGTTCGGTATGAAATTGCACTGTATATCACCTGAAGAAGGCCAGAGTGTACACCAGTTGAAACGTCATGAACATGGGAATAAAGATGAGGACAACAGGCCAAATAATGTAAATGGTGGAAATAGTTACAATACCACAACTCATAAATATAGACATATTAAATTATTTCAGTTTTAATATTTAAATATACAATTAAATTCATTTAGTATTCAGATAGAATCATTCAAAAGTTAAATTGTTTTTTTTTCCAGTGGATGTAATATTTGAATATTTCACTATAGCTACACTATTTGCAGCAAATATTTAGTAAGTAAAAGACTAAAACTTTTAGTTGCTTTGGTTTAGTAATTAGATATTTATCTATTTTTTTTTTCATTTATTGCAAGGAAATCAAGAATAAACAAAAATATTTTCATCCTAATATTTCATGACTTTCTATAAAAATGTCAATCACTCATTAATCACATTTATTCCTTCAAGTAAGTTAATTTGCATTTTATTTGCTCATTTTTTTAAATTATTTTTTGTCACAAGTCTAAAGGGATTTAACCCAAGTATGCATATTGCATGGTAATCATATGCAGCTTTTAGGGTAAATGATTGGTTCCTTTTTCTATATATCTTACAAAAGAGAAGTTTCTAAGAAAAGATGCACTTTTGTTGCTATTAATACATTGAAATAGTGAGAATTAATTCTCTTCCAAAAGAGTTAGGTCTTCTTGACCCAATCTCTAATAATACAGAGGTTGCAGCATGAAGATAATGTATTTCAGCTAATGTCAAAGTAACCTGTAGTATAAAAACTAATACATACTCTTTACATTTCAATGTTCTGCTAGGAAACAGTGTACATTTTAATCAATATTTTTGGTAGCTTTTCTCTAATGGAGAACATCTTTTTTTACTCATTCCATATTTTAGTTCTTTAGAAAAATTAAAAAACAAATGTTTCTATTTAACTTTCTTTTAAGTCTCCATAAAAATGTTAACGTCTCTCCTACTTGGTTAACTTGCATCTATAAGTCTTGTGATCAGGCAATTTTTGAAATTGTCAATTTCATAAGATAATCACTTTAAAACAACAAACAAAACTATTTTTTACTTGGTAAATATTTCCTATGAAATAGACTTTTATATTCAGAAAAAAATTGTTTATATGCTAGTTAGATAAAAAAAAATGTTTGATCTGTTCAGCTTGGTACATGTTTTTTTTCATTTTGTGCAAATATAAAAGGCTGATATGGCAAACATTACTTTTGAGAAGGGCAATTATTTATTTGATCAGACTTCATTGGTCCATTCATCCAAATGCCAATTGCTTCTCTGCCATTAATAGCAATCTGTTTGTATACCAAGTTTGAGTTTTACACTTCAAATATTTACTTTCACATTCATTCAATAATTTTTGTTATTTTTATTATCAGTAATAATTTCTTCTTTGTTTGTCATCTGTCAGCAAAGTGTATATAGATATCATATCCCGAAAATGAAAATAACGTTTTGCTTGTTACATATTCCACTCATTTTTTTTTTCTCTTTTGTTCTCTCTTTCACAACATTCTGAATCTATTTTTATGCTTGTCTTTATTTTTACTCCTTTAAATTTATTTGTCAAATCTGTTGTTTTTTTCCTTTACTTTTCCTGAATATCCTTTATGCTTTATCCGCTTACTTTATTTTATCTTCTTTTACCTTCAATTGATCTATTTTTCTTTCTCTCATTTTCTTTTTATCCATTTCCTACTTTCATTCATCATTCTTGAACAATCTTTTTTTCCCTGTTTTTGTCTTCTTCTCTATTATTTTCATTCCTTATTCTTTTTATTTAATAACTTGTTGTCACTTATTTTATTACTCTTTCAGTCAGCTTCATATGCTTGCTTTATTAAATAAATATTAAGGACAATTTGTTTTAAAGTAACTAATTTAATTTTAGTGTTATTTACTATTTTTCCACTATATTCTACCATTTTGGGGACATCTTCATAATCCTCTTCACTCCAAAGTTTTAACTTTGTCAGTCTTTGCCTATGTCAGTCATCTAGTGAAATGTAAATGTTTTCTTTAAATGAATTCTGTAAAACCCAGAATAAATGGTATTCATATGTCAAATATGAGGAATGAAAACAAAATTCCCAACCAAACACTAACAATTTCTACCAAAATACCAAGGAAACATGTTGGTAGGTTTTATCCCGATATTATAGGACATCCTTTTTCTCAATTAATTCTGAATATTTTTTCTCATTAGCTGTCTTCATTTAGCCTAATTGACTCAGTCATTTGTACTATTAATTTGGTTTGCTTGCCCTATTTATGCTGTTGTAAAATCTACACATGTTATCACCTGTCAATTACTTTAAAAAAAGAACATTTAAATATGGTTCAATAATTTTTATTTAGGAAGTCTCACATCAAAGTAAACAACATAACCAAATACTACAAATGATTTTCAATTCTTGCATCCATATAAAAATCTTTACCATGTCTTGATTTCAGTGTTATCAATCTCATCCTCTCCAAACATTTTTCAGCAAATCAAGAATCATGGTTAACCATTTTTTGACATGTTTAATCATTTGCAGTAACTTCTCCATTAACTGTACAATTTTATTTTCTTTGAATGAAATATGTTTTTGCTTTTTATATTAAAATAAAAAGTATAAATTTGCTGAAACCTTTGCTTATTTTATTACATATTTAATGTTATGATCAATAAATAAACATAGATTTTTATGACAAATTTAAAAAAAAGGTATTGGTCCCAATTCAATGAAAAGGGATCTTTTTAAAAGTAGCCATAACCAAACACTTCTAATACTTGTCAGCAACAAATTGCATAACCCAACATGAGCCACAGAGGAATCATATGTACTGCAGCTGTTGCAGTATATTTAAAGTAAGAGAGCTTGATGGAGACATTCCTTCATCAAGCTGTTTTTAAATTGATAATTTTCCTTCTCCTGGACTTGTTGCCATTTCAAGACAAGAGAGTCCAGTTTGCTTTACTATCTAAACCATACTAGAGTGTGGAGAGATGGATCCATACATTTCCAAATGTGAACATAAACTCGGTCAGAATTCAAACTCAACATGCAAACTTCTCTTTCTGATATGGTACCCTAACTTCTTTTTAACACTATCTAATCACCAAAATGGAAGAAACGTTTTGGGTTACAACATAACACTTTCCTTTTTCACAGTATCTACTTTTGACAAATATCTCCAAATGAAGAAAAACAGACAGACAGTATATATATATATATATATATATATATATATATATATAGAGAGAGAGAGAGACACACACACACAAACACACATGTATAGATACACACAAACACATATATATATAGATAGATATATAGATAAACTCAAACACACACATATATATAGATAGATAGATAGATATATACACACATACACACATATATATATATATATATATATATATATATATATGTATGTATGTATATGTATGTATGTATGTATATATGTATTAATAGTAGTAGTAGTAATCTTATAAGTATAAGAAACTATACTCACTCAGAAAACCTTTGGTGTCTTGATTTGCAAATAATCAAAACAATACCAAAGGGAAAAAAGGTATAAAAAAAGAAAGAACCGAGAACATGTATGTTAGCCGAAAATAATCATCTAACATGCAAGTCCAAAGCCCAAAGAAAAAACCCGATATGAGTATGCAAAATAACTAAATAAAATGCTCAATACAATAAGTAGAGCAGACCTACATATATATATATATATATATATATATATATATATATATATATATATATATATATATATATATAAAATGTGTATGTATGTGTGTGAGAGAGAAAGAGATTAAAGCATTCTCTAAGCTGAGAAAATCAGGTCATAAAACTTGAACTTCCTTTACAAAAAGGAAAAAAAAACACAGTAAGAAGTTGAAATATGCTGGACAGACTTAATAACATAAACAATGAAAGAATCACTTCAACTAAAACAGTCATAAATTATCAAGGATATTTATACCTATTTTGCAATAGACAACACTGAGAAAAGGGCCAGTCTAGTGAACCATGCAAGCATCCATGTCAATATTATATGGCATCATAACAAAGAGATCACATTTCAAAAGGCTCTATTATGTATAATAATAATAATAATAATAATAATGCCTGGTTGAATTTTTTTTTTTGTTTCTTTGTTTCTCTGTTGACATTTTTTTATGACAGACTAAAGTAAATAGATATATAAAATTAACAAGCATTTCTTGCCTTGATCAACCTAGAGGTAAGCAGTTTAGTGATATATAAACTCTACCAGCTTGAACAGCTTGACAAAAAGAAGACCAAGGAGTGACTGACTCAAGGCAGGTTGCACAAATACTATGTTGCAGTAGTGTTGTCCTATATGTAAATAATCACATAATTTTTTACATGTGATATGTTAATAACTTTCTATACAAAAGCAGGAACAGATTATTCATACTGCATCCTACTTTTATTGTTTCCTTAGTAATTTCTCCTTTATGATTCCTGCTTCCTGCTTCAAGACATGGAAGATCATGTCTTTTTTTAACAAAACCCTATCTTTTATAATGTCTTGTTTCTCCATGCATATGAACCAACTAGTGAGGTACTTTATCAAATTCTTTTCTCACTTTCCTTCACTGTGCTATTTGATTTTTAAATTCTCTAAGTCTTCTTTTCTCATTTTTGCTTGTATAGTTATGAAGCAACAGTACAAGCAAAAATAAGAAAAGAAGACTTAGAGAATTTAAAAATCAAATAGCACAGTGAAAGAAAGTGAGAAAAGCATCTAGTAACCTACTTATACAATTATATTTGCAATTAATTTGAGATAAACCACACATTTGGATAAGATTATTATTTAACCTGTTAAATAAAATATGTGAATATATATATATATATATATATATATATATGTGTGTGTGTGTGTGTGTGTGTGTATGTGTGAGTTCATCTCAAAACAACTTATTTTCATATTTTTTCTTATATCAATGTAAAATCAATCCTTTTCACTGTGAATAGAAAGAGTAAATTTGCCTCATTTGAAGGAAATTTGAGTGAAAATATTATCTTAATAAATTAAAGTATTTGTTTCATTATATGACACTTCAAAGGAATATGAAATGACAGACAGTATTATTTCAATTAAACAATTTATAAAACTGATGAAGTGTAAAAAAACGTATTTAGCAGAACTTAGTTCAGTTTATAATGAAATAGAAAAAAAAAAAGTTTGTTTTGATGTACTTTTATACTTGTATGATTAAATCTTATGATAAAATACAGAAGTAGTGTCCTAAGTATAAACTACATCCAGCAGAAAGGCCTCTGATTGGGAGGTATGAACATGGAACCATCTCCTTATTTCTGTTGTTCCCATGTTCACCCAAACCTGGATTGGTAGTACCTGTCAGGGCCCCATCTTATGAGCAAATAGTGAGCCCCCAAAATGGGATCAAAATACATTTTTATAGTAAACATTTCCAGCAATAGTTTTTAATAGTAAAAAGAAAAAAAATACCAAATTTCCCCAGAAAATGATCCATAAGGAGTTGATATGTCATTAAACAAAATAAATCAAACCAGAACAAGTAAAGCAAACTAATTTCATTGTCTTTAATGATTCATTCAATTTTAATAAATTTTGACTGATGCGATCAGTTCACAATGTCACTATTTATTCTACCTGCACATTTTGTTTTTATGTAGATTCCAGCCTGCAACCTCTTTCCCACAGATGAAAAGTCACAAGTGCTTCACTGTTCTATTACTATGTCCATGGAAAGTGTTCCTTAGTCCCACCAGTTATACCTGTCATGCCTAAGACCTGACATGCCACACATATTGTAGCAAACCACACTCATATTCCATTTGCAAGATGAAGTTCCACTCAAGCAGCTTCTTCCCATGAACCACTGCTTTGTGGAAACAACACCCAAGAGGATGCTTCCTTGATCACTATAATATTAATTTGTTCAAGTTTAGGGTTAAAAGTTATCTTCCTCACTTATCCCCATAAACTATGTCTCTTACTATACCTTGAGTGGCTCTTCTGCCTTCTTTACATTATTGTAAAAAAAAAGATTATTTGGCATACATTTCTCCCAAAATTACTTAATGCAATAGGGAGGTGATGTTTGGAACCAATCCCTGGAATTTTACTCACCAAAAAGCAGCAGCAATTGACATGAACAAAATAGGAATTCATACAAGATATATCAAACTCTTTATGTTTAAGATAAAAACTCATTATTTCATTCACAGATGTGAAAAAATATCTGCTAAAAGAATGATAAATATCTTTTAATTAATTTTGCTCATGAGAATAATAAAACATACAGTAATAATAATAATATTCAAGTGAATAAAGTTTCAAATGAAAGCAATTGGCAGTTATTCAACAAATAAACAATATTTGATGGTCTAAACTGCAGTATACAGAATACAAGCTGTTGCAGTATTTTCTAAGGATAAGTTTTATTTTCAATATTATTTATATGGATAAAGTTTCAAGTAAAAAAAATATATATCAATTATTCATCATATTGTAATTTAATAGCAGAAGTAAACAATACTTATTTTAATTAAATTACAGGATATGGAAACAAGAAATCTTTGGGTAGTGTAATGGATATTGGTGCTGAGAGTGGAACTGGTAAGCTGAGTTCAAATTCTGAGCTAGTTTGTGGCATTTACTTTTGCACAACTGCCGTTGGGAAAGGCATGAACTCATTTCTTCTCCACCAGGGAGCAGGATAAACTTTACTCTCTAGTCTTAACTAGTAATCAGTCTATGAAAAATAAAACTCTGAATTTCAAATTGTGAAGGAAACAGAAAACCACTCCATGATCTTTCTCAACAATCAATGATAATTTACAGATGATAAAGAAAAGGGATTTCTGGAGAGTTGTGATTGCCTATGTCCTGAAGGGATGTGGCAATACAAAAAAATACAGAGTGCAACATTTTCCGGTATTTTCTAAATATAACTGTGTTATTTTCAATATTTTCTAAGGATAACAGTTAAGAGAATTGAATCTGATTACCAACTGCATTCCCTCTCCACCTCCAAAAAAGAAGTCAAAATAATTTCTGGTACAAATAATTAACCTGACTGGAACTAGATTATCCATTTAGAGTTTTCTAAAGACAATCTGTCTTTTCTGATCCTTGATGATATGATGCAAGGGAAGTTATCAATCAGTAAAAAGATAAAGAAAATGATAATCACAGTATATGAAATCTATCCTATTGCTGTTTTTTTACCTCTGGCACCAATTGCAGCTTGGTTCAGTAGAATCATTCTGTATTCACTGAAGTTATATTTCGGGAAACGACAATTGACTTATACAGTAGACAATTGTTTTCACTAACAAAATCTTCATTTGAAAAATGTGCTTAGCGTAACATTTTCACACCTCATTCTTTTGACTTGGTTTTCAGCATCTGTGAAAATTGATGTGAATGGGACAAAAATTTAATTTGCAAGCAAAGATTAGATTTGAGCTAAGTCCAACAAATCAATACTTTCTTTCGAGAAAGGTTTTAGCATGTGAAGTGAAACAGAAAAAGAAATACTATTTACATTTTCTTGAAATCAAACAAACATTCTCTGTTGAAACTTGCTGAATAATTTGCAAATATTTTCTTCTAAAATTTTATTCAAATCATTACCAAAAATCAAAAGATATATTTTTTAACATTGGTATTCTACTCATCTTGTTTTATGAAAACTTAACAAAAAAAAAAAAAGGTCATTTTTCTTTTTTGTTTGGGGGAAAAGGAAATGTTAGTAAAAAAGACATCATATATGTTGATTTTTATTTGAAATTAATAGAATTTATTATCGAGAATTTAGGATTAACCTGAAGGAAAACATTTTAAAAAGGTTCTTTTTAACTGTTTTCCTGTTGAAATAAAAACTTAATTTATAGTCTGAAGAATAGTGTTCACAAGAATAAAAATATTTCTGATAAGTGTTTTTAGTTCTTATTAGGGATTTTCCTGATATATTAATCTCTCTCCACCTGAACATAAATTTTATTGGCTTAAAAACTTTAACTCATCAACTCACAGATTTTTCAGCTTCTAATTGACAAGTTATATTGATTACTTACAATTACCTATTTGCATGTGTATTCACATACAAGATGTAAATCAAGTGAAAATGTACTGATATTAAAGCTTCAAACATTCTGAATAATATAAGACATTGAAGTGCATGTAGAAGCAATAAAAGTAAAATCAAATAGTCTTCAAAAATATTGACCTAATTAAATATAAAATTATTAAACATTCCTTACTTAATTGTTGTTGTTGAGATGTTTCAGTGTTAGTGTTTTAGTAATTTTTTTAGAATGGTGAATAGAGGGCATTATATGTTAAGAATTATTTGGTTATGTATAAAAATAGGTTCAAACAAAGCAAACCTATAAATCTTCAAAATGAATTATTGCAGCAGATATTCAGAGTAGTTATATCCCTTAGTTCCAGACCTTTCCAGCTAGGTTCTACCATGTCATGTTCATGGTAGCAAACCATTCTAATTCCCTTTGTGTTTCTTTAATAAAGAGCAAGTTCTACTCAGATAGCTTCTTCCCCAGAAATCACATTGTAGAACAAACCCCCCAGTGGATGTTTCCATGACAACTATAGTACTGCTCTCTTCAAGTCCAGGGTCAACGCATATCTATCTTACATGCCATAATGTGCACTTCTTAAGTATGCTTTCCCCCCTCTCTTAGAACAATCTTACTCAGTAACCTTCTACCATGAGTGGCACTTAGGCCTTGTACTGGATAGATTAACATTTTAAAAAACAAACAAAAAAAATTAACTACAACAAAAATTAGTAGTACCTATAAAAATTGTTAAAATAAAATTATTGTTACTGCATTAAATTATTCTTACAATCCAAAATATGTTTTAGCTTTAAATAACATACATAGGTTTTATAAGCCATAAAAAAACAAACCAATAATCAATCAGGAACAATTAATATCTTTGAAAATATTTAAAAATTTAGTTTCTTTTTAATAAAAAAAACAAGAGAAATCATTAAACTGTATTCAATGCAAGCTATGATGAAATTTCCTTAAAAAAATCTTATAAAAAATGTTCTTCTATATGCTACGTGCCTTGTGAATGTGGGTGATCATGGTTTTTCACAATTTTCTCCAGAGTCATAGAGGTCAATGCAGGCGTCTTCCAGGGGTTACTCCTCATATCAACCCTCTTTTTGATCTACTTAAATAATCTGCCTAAGAAAATAATCAGATCATTTGTAAAAATCTATGCCGATGATACGACTATATACGAGTGTACCTCTAAAATTCTCGATGGTCAGTGATTGTTGACTGAACTCCACTCTTGTACAAACTACCCAATGAGATAAAACTGACTAGTTACATTCAATACCTTGAAGATCAAGTTAGTTACATTCCAGCATCATTGATCTGACATTGAACTACCGGCAACCTGGACAAACAAAGCTCTTCTCAGAGAAGCACCATGCCTTAAAAGACTGCTGGGCCTCAAACTCACACTTGTTATCTTCCACTCCTATACACACAAAAGGTCTCCAACCCTCTACCGCAAGTGGTCCCTGGGCCTTGTAAAGGGTGAATCTCATTGTAAAAGAAAATGGAAAAAATTCCAACAGAATATAAAACTCTCTAAGACACAATACATAATTCTTTTAGTAAATTGTTTCATATTTTTAATCTGTATGAACAGTTAGATGTTGAAATCAAAGTTTTGTTTGTTTTTATTTTGTCAATAATACTATGTTTTTTAGCAGCCTTGGAAAATTTGTATATCTAATGCATTTGATTACTTCAAGTCTTATAAGATATATATCAAGAAAATTAAATTTCATTAATGAAGAAGAAGTTGAAAGACAAATTAACAACCTGAAGAATGAATGTCTTTTGAAGAATAAATAAGTGAATCAGTGAGATTCTTCAAACAAGTTCCAAGAACTCAACTTCAAATTGGCAGGGACTGAAACCAAAGTAATCATTACTAAATATTCCAGTTCCTAATTTCCCTTGAGAATTGTGTGAGGACAACTGGGTTATTATTTTCAGTGGGGCATTCATGGAATTTGCTTTTCCACAGATTATAATCTAATCAAACTATCTTATCTTCAATGAACCTATTAGTGCCAAATGCTGTCAGTGTTTAATCAAGTGGAAATGATGAAATTAATAGAAAAGTCAGGATTCTTAAAATTTTTATACTTAGAAGTAAACAATTAATTTCTGTCTGAATTTCTCGAATAATGAGTCATGATTTATTTTATTATAGATGTGTGTGTGTGCGCGCATGTGTGTATTGGTATACTTGTGGTGAAGGAGTGTTCAATAGTAAGATCAAGTATTAGTAGATACAGACAGTGTGGCCATAGAAATCAATACTGCATGGTGATTGTCAGTTTCAGACTGATTGAGGTGTGAAACTGACAGTCATCATGTAGCGTTGATTCCTAAGTCCACAGTATATATATATATATATATATATATATATAGATAGATAGATAAGAAGAAGAATATATATATGTATATTGATAATAATAAGATGGAGACTTTAATTATCCATTTTGTTTATAATTTTTATTTCGTGAACATGAAGATGTTCATCTAATCAGGATGAAAACATTCTCTGTGAATGGAGAAAGTACACTAGACAGAAACTTTGTGGGGAGTGAAGGTGAGAGAGAGGGTTTAAATAAAGATAGGGCTGAGAGATTAGTGGCTAGTAGTAGTCAGTTTCTTCAACCAATAATTTACTCTACGCTATTTAGATTTTAATATTGGTTTTTATGTTACTTTGGCCAATACCATTTGTTGTTTTTATGCAGGATAAATCAGGTTGATTCAAATTAATTTAATTAAATGGATCTTAATCTAAATAAAATTCAGTGTTAATATGGTAATACTTAAGCATTTGTTTTTTGGCCAAAGTCTGATAGTGGAGTCTATATTGAGCTTTCCCTGGATTTATATCCTCCTCGGAATTATCCCTTCCAGTCACAAACTGGTAAAATGTATAATTATATATATATATATATATATATATATATATATGTGTGTGTGTGTGTGTGTGTGTGTATGTATTTATGTATGTGTGCATGATGTGATGTGATTAATGCATATTTGGGCAACAATCTTTCTTTTAAATATTTTTCATTAAATATGATGGACAAGGAAAATTTGATTAATTTTTATTTAGTTTTAGTTTTATTTAGTCCAACATTCTTACATTTTTTTGTTGGGTGGGAGTAAATGAGTACAAAAACTGTCCATATTGTTGATTGTCCCAACTGCTTTCAGCCATTTCTTTAGCCATTTTCAAGAGGGTTGATTTTGCTGCAGTTAGTTTATTTTCACATTTTGACTGTCTCTATGTGTGTATGTACATAGACAGATACTAGTAGAACACATTTGTAAAAAAGAAGTTTATATATACACTATTGGTCAAAGGTTTGGGGTCACTATCTAGATTTAAAAGAATACCCATGAATTGAAGGTCGTATGCCTTTTTCAAATAGCTCACTTTGTTCTCGCTCACTTTGAGCCAATGGGACCTTTTCCTCCTGAACTGTGTAGGGACACAGCACATAAAGAACAAGAAGTAGGATTAAAAAGCCCAAAAAGAAAAAGAAGCCAGAAGTTACACAGTAAAAAAAAACAGAGGCAGAAGTGAGAACAGGAACTAGGATGTCTTGTAATAAGAAAAAAAGCTGTTTAGAGTTTGTCGGGAGAGGTTTGAGAATGGCCAGTTGAGAACTCAAATTTGGATCTTCATTATGAGGACTACCAACAGCAGCAACAAATACAGTGGACAGCACATGTAAATCAAAGAGAAAATAATGATATAATCAAGATGTTGACATTTTACATTACTTCAAATAAAAAGTTAGGAAGGAAACCCTCATCAATAGTTGAAAGAGTGATAACAGTTTTCCAATTGAAGAAACACATTTTTCTGCAAAATTGTATCAAGAGAAATATTTTTTATAAAGTTAAACCGAAATCAGGACAGGCTGCTTGATCAATGATTGCCAGGTGTTTCCTTGTAGGGAAACAGCTAATATTATATATATATATATATATATATATATATATATATGCTAAAGGACTATATGAAAAACAAAATATGGTTAAATTCAGTAATGTGAGGATATTATGAAGTAAAGTGTAAAGGGATATGCAAACATGGCCATGTAAGGATGCTTTTGAATCTTTGAGATGCTTTGGAAAGGAAATTCAATAAACAGTCTGCTAGAGAAACACACGTGGAGATAAAGGGATTTGAAATCTCAAAGACTTTGTGAACGTGCGATGGAGAAATAGAGAAATATTTCTGTTTCTACTGAATATGGAGAAAAATATTGCAGAACCAAAAGTAACATCAATGTGAATATGGTCTTCCTTGAGTGTAGCATTCATTCTTTGTCATTTACCTCATTAAGAAGAAATAGGTATCTGCCATCTTTTCATTTACTTTTGTGTGTCCCACTTTTATTATCTGCTATTATTCATAACCAAAGAACTATACTAAATAATAGAAAACTCATCACTTGAAGACTTACAACAGCAGCAACAACTAAAATGGATAGCACATGTAAGTCAAAGAGAAAATAAGGGCATAGTCAAGAAGTTGACATTCCATGTTAGGAAGGAAACCCACATCAATATTTCAAAAAGAGATAACAGTGATTGCACTTGAGAAACCTATCTTCATGAAACCTTGTTTTAATAGAAAGATTTTATAAATTTCAACTGGCTACTCAGACAATGAATATTTCTTTAACAAAACAGATAATATTTGCCATTAGAGATGAGGAGAACAGATATAACATTTTGATCCCAGCCAGATGACTAGGGAATGAAAAAAAGCATAACTCTAGTAGCACTGACTGTTCAGTTAATGAATGCCAAATGTTTCCTTATAAGAAAACAACTAATATCATCTGGACCATCATCTTTTGTTATTGGCTAAACAGAAGTTTCAGAATTCCTTCTATATAAGGTGTGGCATAGTAGAGGTACAATATGTGCCATAAGTACCAATCTGTAATGGAAAAAACAAACTGAAAATTTCAGGATGATTACAATCTAATTAAACTGATTCACATTAGTAGTTTACAAAGAGGACAATAAGAATTTTACTTACACACAATAAAAATTAGGTATGTTGCTTGAATGTATAAAGTGCCACTTTTATTTTTTTAATTCGAATAATACAATAGTGCACTTTTAACCAATTTTCATTAAAAAATCAGTTATATGAAATAAAAGCCTTCCTCATCATTAGACACCAGACATTACTTTGTGTATATATATATATATATATATATATATATGGGGAAAAGAAACATATGTAAAATTGAAATGCATAATCATATATATATATATATATATATATATATATGCACACAGATGGTATATCATTAAGTGCTTGAATTTTACACACACACATATATATATATATATATATATATATATATATATATATATATATATATGTGTGTGTGTGTGTGTGTGTGTATACAGTTGAAACTGCCAACAAATCAGACAAAAAATATTTTGATATAGTTAAAAAAATGTGTGTTTCACAAATACAATGACAAAAATAAAATATATAATTAATTAGAAATTATTGTATGCCAGAAACTGTTTAAGGAACACCCACATATAATTTTAAAAAGAAATCAGTGTAGTCTGTGTAAGTGATAATTAACAGTAATAAATATTCTACAAATAGTACTCATGTATGTATTTTGATATTTATTTTTTTTTATATTGCATTTTGCAGTTCCAGAAAACATCTTATGCATAATGAGTTATGCTTAATTACCGATTTAAATTTTTTAAAGACCCAATGTTCTATAGATTTATTCATTCCTATATATATCTTTATGATTACAACATCAAATCAATGTGATTTATAAGCACACACGGAAAGAAAAGAATAAATGTGCAAGAATCAATGCATAAATGTAGATAAAGATTTTCTGAAATATAAATATTGTTTACAAAATGTTAATATTCATTTAATATTCTTAAACAAATTCTAGCTGTGATTGGAAAATTAAATTTTCTTTTCTAATTTTCAAGTTAATGAAATCCCATTCCTTTCAATAGACAATATGAGAGCATTACCTCCTCATGTTGGTCACCAGTTGAGTAGTTTTATAAAATAGAACTTTTAGATCTGCATATTTAAAAAGGATCTGTATTTGTCTAAATTTCATATAGAAATACACAAACACACACATATGTATATATAGTGATTCAAAATGGCTTTGTATTGGGTAAACCATAATATCTAAAAATACTAGGTGTTTCTGTAATCTTTGATATCAGGTAATATTGGCTGTTTCCTTTTGAGGAAACATACAGCTGATTCACTGAGCAGTTAATGCTGTTTTGTTTGAAATTTATTAAATTGTCTTAAAACAATTTTTCAGGAAAATGGCTTTCTCAAGTTCAACCACTGTTATCACTCTTTCCAGGATCGATGGAGGTTTCCTTCCCTCCCATTTGTTGGCAGTAGTGGGGAACATTTGCAATTTTGATTATGTCAATATTCTCTATTTGAGTTACATGCAATATCCATTTTAGTTGTTGCTGTGACTGAAACTCTTCAAGTGATGTAGTTTCTTTTATCTGGCTCAGGTGTTTATTTGTGATTACCTCATTTCCTCAAGGACGCATGGCACAGTGGATAAAGGTGTTGGTTAGATCCAGTGACAGGACCCAAAGAGTGCGAATTCAATACCCGGTTAAGGCAGTGGACAACTTTCTGATGGAAAATTAACAGGAGATAACTGATAACAGACATCCATTAAACATGGCATGTGGAACTTGAACAGTCTACCCCAGTGAGTGAAATAAAGGGTTCAGCTTGACATTCCAACCATCTGAAGAATGCCGGAGTGTACAACAGCTGAAACGTTGTAATAAATATGGCGACAAAGATGAGGACAATAGTCCGAATAATGTAAATAATGTACTAAATTTGTTCTAACTCATCATGGGTTGAATTTATAAAATATATATTGATATTTATAGAAACTTCACTGCTTTTTGTCATCTATGTTTCAATTTTTTAAAATATTTTTTTAATTTTGAGTATTACTTCCTGGTGTTCCATTTTCCTTTGTGCTATGTAAAAAAAAATATACCATTTATGGAGACATGATATCAGAATGTTGTTGTATAAAGGACAAAGAATTGGTATAAGAAATGAGGTAATTATTTTGCAAAGCATTGACATATCAAAGTCTTGTCTGAAAGTGTTAGAACGAGGAGACAATTTATTTTAAAGCAAAGAAAAATTAATTCTCCTGATAAGAACTGTCAAAAGTTAGCAAAGAATAAAACAAAATAGAATCAAGGCATTTTCATTAAAATACATGAGATAATAACATGTTAACAAAAAAGAAAATCTTAGGAAATTGTTACTTGTATGATAAGTGCTCAAATTTGATGATGTCTTGAGGTTCTACTCTATAATTTTTCTTATCATTTCTTTTCATAGAAAAAGCTAGTCTGCAAAAAAGAGTTGCCCAAATGCTATATTCACAAATTAAGAAAAAAGATTTCAGCTAAAACTAAGGTTTCTATTACATGTTTGAATCTCTAAGCAAATCTATACAAACAGTTTGATACAGAAACACACAGGTTTCATTAAATTATTTTCCTGTCTGTCTAGGTGTGTAAAGAAGACTAACAAGTTTCTAGAAGCTGTCAGGAAGCAATATTTGCCAAGTGTTCAGTAGAAATAACTTGTCCAGATAACACTGTATAAACATATAATTATTGTAAAAATATCCTTGTGGTTATATTTCTTGCTAAGGTTTATACAAGAAAGGAATGAGTGAAAACACCAAAAAAAATCACAGTACAGTATGTCGTTATGTGGGGAAGATAACACTTAACCTAAAATTGAACAGGTTATGGTTGTAGTGATCCTCTTGGAAGTCACCTCTTCAAAGAAGCAGTTCATGGGAAGAAGCTGCTTAAGTGGAACTTACATCTCACCAATGGAATATGAAAGGAATGAGGGTGGTTTGCTACAATGTGTATAGCAGGGTGGGTTTTAGCTGCAAAGGTTAGAACTGGCAGTAAAAAGTAAATAGAGCAACATATTCTCAATCAATTTTTACATTTCCTGGATTTAATAAAAAGATTACTTGATTAGAGTTTTCATATTGTAATTATTTAAATATCAATAAAAATAAACTTTTCATATAGAGAGAACTTTAGCTACCAGAGGCACAGTGGAGTAATGGAGTAGGAGGCACAGTGGAGTAATGGATAGCGGCTCGGATTGAGGAATTGGAGAGCCGAGTTCGAATTCCAGTCAAATCCATTATATTCACTTAAGTGCTAATACCCTTGGGAAAGGTATGAATCCTCTTCTTCTCCTCCCAGCTATGGGTAAATAGCAGGACAGACCATGTTCTATAGACTTGTATGGCAACTGGTCTACTGCAGAAAGAAATGGCAACCTAATTTAGGAAAAAATCTGCCTCATCAGTCATGTATTGAAAGATACATGATCGCCTAAGCATGTATCACGTATGGCATATAACTGAGTGAACTTTAGTTACTATATTTATATAGTAGGAATTTTAGCTACCAGATTCATATAGTCGGTACCTGGGAAATTTTGGGAAAATTCAACAAGTTTTCTTTATACACATTAAATGTAGCTTCATCTAGAAACTGACTTCATGTAACAGTTACATTTTGGCCCAGAAATTATTAATTTACATGTTTTCTATTTTCACTTATGTAAATCAAGCAACAAAATTTCATATATGATGACACAAAACTTACCAAAAATTTCCAAGCGCCTTAAGTTGACAGTTAATGAGACTGAAACAGTGGCAATTTTAATACTAGTCGTTTCCCTATAAGAAACATTCGGCAGACAGTACTGCTTTCAGTTGATATTTATAAAATATTTTCCTTAAAACAATTTTTCAAGAAAATAGTATTTACAAATTTGACATCTGGAATGTTTTTGGTGCTATGCTTTCCATATTGATATTTATTTAAAATATTTTCCTTTGTGGTGTTGAGCAAAACTGCCTCAAACAATTTTTTCAATCTCAATCTCAAAAAATTCATTATTTCCAAAAATCTAATTTTGACATCTGGAATGTTTTTTATAATGGATTCTATGCATTCATTCCATCCATAGTTTCTGTTTTGAAAATATTTAACTTGAGTCTCGATCTGATGAGATGTTGATTTTCTGTTTATTCATTATTCAAATGATGAATACCTACGTATCAGTTTTGGTTTTTGGCTTTAGAAAGAACAGTTTGTCTTCTATGTTGAATGCAAAAACTTCCCCTCATCAAGGACTTTGGGAAGAACAACCTATTTTTGGTGTTCAATCTTCCTTATCTCATCAATATTAAATTCTTCTATTAGAAAATGAATACCTAAAAATCATGAGATATTTGGGAAGGGATGTTTAATTGTCGATTAATTCCTACATCACTGAATTTTTATAATGGATTCTTCTAAATTCATTTGAATGAATGTGTCCAGTATGGCTTCCCAAAACAGTCATCATTCCAATTTGTCTTCTATTGGTAGATCATTTGAATGAATTTCATGTTTTGAAATCATCATTTAATTGACTTTGAGTCCCTTCTTCATTTGGAATACATGACAGATGATGTTGGATTTTCTTCTATTGTTCATTTGAGATACCTATCATTATTCAAATGATATTGAATACTTCTATTGGTCATTTGAATGAATACCTATGTCATCAGTATGGCTTCCCAAAACAGTCATCATCAGTATATTGACTTTGGGAAGAACAGCAGGATTGTTGTCTTCTATTGGTAGATTCATTCCTATGTCATCAGTAGTATCATTCAATTTGGGAAGAACAATGTTGTCTTCTATT
>CAHIKZ030002844.1:2622500-2677500 GCA_903632075.3 Acanthosepion pharaonis | reverse complement strand
AGTATTCAATAGATAGCTAGAGATACAATATTCAAAAGATCAAGAAAACTTCACATGACTGACCTGGTTAGCTGAATAAAGTGTTTACAGATTTATAACAGATTTAGTAAACATCTGGTCCTGACGAGCCTAATGAGGCAAAACTTTTCCATAGGTTAACCAGATAAGTCACTTGAACATTTCTTGAGCTTTGGCACATATATATACATATATATATATATACATATATATATATATATATATATATATATATATATATATATTCTGCCGATCGCAAAAGCGTGAAAACCAGGGTCAAAAACTCACATCAATCCAACCAAATATATTAGTTCTATCTCTGACATTAAGTGCTTTCTAATAAGTACCACACATATAATATATAAATAATTATATCTATATATATATATATATATATATATATATATATATATACACATTTTCACACACATATATATATATATATATATATAAGAAAGAGAGAGAGAGCGATAGAGAGAAAATGGAGAGACACACACACACACACACATGTGTATATATATATATATATATATATATATATATATATATATATATATATATGAAAATATGATATACAGATTTTTGTTCAGATTAAAAGTAAGTAACTGAATGTTAAAATGGGAAAAAAGTTACATAACACATTTCATCACTAGAGGAACTTCTTCAGACTAATAATGGTTTTAGCGCTGGATAAATTTATAGCTAAGCATCCCTTTATTTTTGTGTTTTCAACATAAAATAGTAAATAGTGTCACTTGTATTTCTCCTCATCCCAACGGCATATATATATGATTGACTAGACCAATAAAACAATTATTAGTCTGAAGAAATTTCTTCTGGGGATGAAATGCATTATGTCAGAGATGCATTCATATTTTGTCATTCTTTTATATATATATATATATATATATATATATATATATATATATATATACAATTATACACATGCACACAAATATATATATACATATATATATGACACAAATACATAAATAAAAAAGATAAAAAAATAAATAAAAATAAATCTGAGTTGAAATTAATTTAAATCTAATTTCTGTAATAAAAAATATCAAGTATTCAGCTGATTAATGTGAAGCACTATTTGTCTCACTAAAGAAGATTTTTGTTTTTTGAAAATAAAAATATTTTTCTGATGACATTGGTTCATCTACAAAACAATGTCAAAATAGCAGATTCCAATTTGTTTCACACACACACACACACATATATATATATATATATATAATTATAGATAACTAGACTCGTTTCGAAAAACCCTTGAACTTTTGATTTGCTAATAATCAAATCAATCTCGAGGGAAGAAAAGGTTTTAAAAAAAGAAAGAGCTACAAACATGAACTTCTGTCGACAAAAAATTGCACAGATGCAGGTCTGAAGCCCAAAGAAAAAACCCCTTTGCCTCGTCAGCCTTACTTTCCCTGACGATCCGTTTAGGTGAAACCTAGGTAGGTTTGTCTGGCTCACTAGGTGTATCTATATATATATATATATATATATAAGGTAATAGTGTTTAACTACTTTCATTTTTTGATTACACCCATTTGTTAGGGTGGCTACACAATCCTTACCACAGGCACCTGCTTAGGCACATTTGTGTTTGTTCAATACTCACAAAGCCCATCTTTCTTTATACTACAACTATGCACTTACAGTTTCTGGGAGAGAACACATAATCTGGCATGTGCTAGAATAACAATCAATGACTTACAAACAGTTCTGTCTACTAAATCTAATTCACAAACTTTTGTTTAAACTGTGGTATGGTTTTCAGACACATTCCAAATATACCACATACTAGGATTACCTTCCGAGGCTAATAACCTGAAGAAGTCACCTTCCTCACAAGTCGCCCCTGCTGAGGCTTGAACCTGGGTCATATGCTGAAAAAGTGAACATTCTAACTATTCGGCTACATGTCCACATTATATATATATATATATATATACACATACATACATACATATAATAAATACAGAATCCTTAAAAATCCATCAGGTCAGGTAATAATTTATTTCATGGACTTCAGAAGTCCATCTCTTCAGACCAGTTTTACAAAAATAAATGCATAAAATTTATTATATTGCTCTGTTCTTACATTGAGCTCTCTTTGGATTTATATCCTGTTTGGAATTATCCCTACTAATCTTCAAGTGATATTAAATATGTATATATATATATAATGTGTGTGTGCGCGCGCATATGTTAATATGTACATTATTTTTGCTGAGTGAAGTTAAAATTACATTCTCATCTCAAGATTATCTAAATTTTGCAAGCTGTTGTCCTGAGAGCTAGAAATTCTATTATTGCATAATAGTTTAATGTTTGGGCCATTGCAGATAATATTAAAACCTTCATGTTTGTATGAATGTTTGGGCCATTGCAGACAATATTAAAGCCTACATGTTTGCATGAATACTCAATATTACATTAATTTGATAATGAATTTAAAAGTTCTTTGGGAGACAAGCTATAATGGACAACGAAGAAACTAAATGACATTTAAGTTTTCTATTCCACAAAGAAATTCCAGGGCAAAATGAATATTTGTTAAAGTGAAAAATTCAAGCAAGAAAGAAAGTGAATTGAATTTCAGAGATAAGGCCTAAAAAATTATCTCAGAGGCTTTTATTGTCATACATTTCAGGCAAATAATTTTCAAGATAAAAATATCAGGGACATAATTGCATTAGCACATGCCAAAGGGAATGAATTATTTGAAGAAATTTATAATCAAGAAGAAGAAAAACAAAAAAAATACAAAAGGCAAATAAAAAAATGAATATATTTGGAAATTTAGGAAACTGCTACAGACACTTTTGGTAACAAGATTAAAAATTGCATTCCTCACAGAAATTGCAATTAAACATTTCTAAATTTTACCAAGGGAATTTGTTGACTTTGACGATTAGATGCATGCTGAAATCACTTTTCCTAGACAAATATAATAAAGTACTCACTAGTATGTATACTGTAATATTTTAACAATGGTCACTGATATACTGTCACATATCACCTCTATCCTGCATCCTTGCAATTCAAATACATTTTCTGGTTGTGTATAACCAACAAAAAAAGAGAAATAATGTATCGTAATATATTTTCCATGCCTTCATTTTTTGTTTGAGAAGAATGTTTGTGTTTGCAAGATAAGCCCATTCATTTTAACTGTTTTATATTGATACATTTTTACTGAATATGTATGTGCTTCATATTAATGTAAGTAGACACGTTGGTTCATAGCTTTGTTTAAAATTTTGTTCTCTGCCGTATATTCATATATTTTTATATATATATATATATATATATATATATAGATGGAGAGAGAGAGAGAGAAAGAGAGGTGCAAGTCCTGAAGACAATATACCCATGAAACTTTGAAGTTGGTATGACTAAAATAATATCACTCAGGTGACAAATTTCTCCACATTAATTATATATATATATAGACAGAAGCGTCTATCTTTTTAAATTTGGAGTTTTAATGTAACTATAACAACAAAAACATTTCGATTTCATTTTTGCCTTGAAAAAGTCGAAACGCGTTGGCAAAAATGTAAGATTTTTTTCCAATTGTCATTTGATATCAATCTGTCTTGTCCATATAAAAGATATGTTATGATAAAATTGTCCATGAAATATTAGGAATGCTAATAAACTTGCAATTTCAGATTGTAAATCTCACAGAGGGACATTCTGCCAATTTTATGTTAAGTATGACTCAGTTAAATTTGTATTCTTATAAAGGAAATCAATTATTATTTGTAACCAAAGAAGAATATGTGTTACAAGTAAATAATATTTAATTATTGAAAAGATTATAAGAATACAATCATAATAATATATTTTCATTAATAACAACTCCTGATTGTATATTGAATTTGCACCTCAACAATCTATTCAAAGTAAACAGATTTGTTATATACTTAAATAATTAAAGGAAATTAATGACAATATCAGGAAAAATAACATAAAAATATAACATAATATTTTCTTTGATTAATTCTTCTTGTGTTTTATCTCATCATCAAATACATAATTTACACAGGCATAATTTGATTGTAACTGATTCCTTAGAATTATCTAATTTTATTAATTATTTATTTACACACTTAATGTTATTGAGTGATATCAATGTCAGATTTTTCAATAAACTCTGGAATTAAATTAACATTGTCTTGACAGAAGTTAATAGAAGGTTAATAATTTCATACAGAGGAAAATTTGAAGTAATTTATTATTACTAAGTGTGAGAGGACTATTCTAACAAAGTGATTTTGAGGTACGAATATATATGAAGTCTAATATACCCATCAGGACATCCAGTTAGATAAAGATATACCAGGTAAATGCATCCCAACCAAATGGTGTCAGATTTGGATAAAAGAAGTATATAACAATGTAGGAGGTGCCAGTCTACTTGGACAGTTTCTGATTTAGGGTATTTCCAAGTATCTTGCTGTGATGTCTTAATGAACTAACTTTGCAGTACTTTTATGTAAGTAGTGTTTGAAGATGTGATTTCATTTCATATGTAATTGAAATTTATGCCAGATATGCATATTCTAAAACATGATGTTTCAATGTGTCATTTTATATGATTCATGTTAGGATTGGAATTTTAAATGCTTTTGCTTTAAAAAGGAAAATGGAGGAAAATGAAATCCATTTCTAGAAACAAAACAAAAATTGTACACACCGAAAAAAAAATATGTTCCATTTCTGGAGATAGTGGTATAACTGAAAAAAAAAAAACTGTTTCTAAGTGGTTTGCTAGGTTTAGAAGTGGAGATGTTGATCTGGAAAACTGAGAATATTTTGACATGTCTGCAATCATTGATGATGACCAAGTTGAAATAATGATTAAAAATAATCCAGATCACACATCACAGGACATACAGACATTGTAAGGCATTTGAAAACACTTGGATATGTGAATCACTTCAATGTTTGGGTGTCTCATGATTTAATGGAATGTAATTTAATGCATTACTTTTCCATCTATGATTCTTTGTCCAAACACAAAAAAAAATCCTATTTTTAAAAGAATGTTTATAACCCTATTTTTAAAAGAATAATCACAAGAATGAAAAAATGGATTGTTGATAACAATGTAGAATGAGAAAGGTCCTAGGAAAAATAATGCTGTGTATCTGGTAGAATGAGAAAGGTAAGCTCCTTCCACAAAATCGGATACTGAATTCAGACAAATTACTAGCTGGACCAGTCAATGAAAAGCATCCGGAATTATCCACTGAGAAAGCTGTTGTTTTCCATTAGGACAATGCCAAACTTTGTCTCTTTGCAGTCCCAGTAGGAATTGGTATAGCATAGCTGGGATGTCCTGCTCTACTCATCTGAACTTGAATCATCGAATTACCACTTACTTTGATTTCTACAAAATTTTCTTCATGAGAAGATCTTTAATTCTTTGGAAACCTGTAAAATTCACTTAGACCAGGTCATCACTGAAAAAAAATTCCAAGTTGAGGATGAATTCATGTAGTTAATGCAAAGATGGTAAATGTTAGTGAAATAAAATGGCATCTATGTTGTTAAATAAATGTATGTACAGATATCTAAAAATTGTCTTTGAAATTCACTTAAAATTCTCCTCAATACATACTAGCAATACTATTAATGAATATAATTTGTAGATAGTGAAGCATTTTTTTGATTTTTAATATCTTTAATATTTCTTAGAGTAAAAACCAAAACAAAACAAAACTGTAAATTCTTTATTAAAATGGATGAAAAACTTTACTTGTTTTACATATTAATTAGTACCAAAAAATTTCCTTGATCAGCTCAGATATAGTTTTTTCAATAAACAAAAATATTTTAGGCTATTACATTCTCTACATGAAGAATAAAAGAGGTTTTGATTATTCATTGTTTTCTAGATCTGTTATTTTTATTTAAAACATGAGAATGTTAAAAATTCACTTAGCAGCATTCAAAGATAAAGAATCTTTTTTTATTATTAAAAATAAGATTTTCAGAGAATTTATAATATCTTTCTTTTGTTGAATTTTAATAGGTGTTTTTTATAGATTTATTCTATCTTTTATCTAAATTCTATCATTATCTTCTGGTACTTAAACATGCAAGATATCTCTGAAGGTTTCAAATATCTTCTCTTCTATATAAAGTTATAAAATTTAGATAAAATGTAAGTGACTGTAAGTTCATTTTGGATACTTTAAATGTGAAAATTTAAATATCTGGGAAGTATTCTAACAGAGTACAGAAAGTGTCGTACCAAAATCCAAAGATGCCTTGGAATAGTGAAAGATGCCTTCAAAAAACTAAAAGTATTAAGAAACAAGAAAATTTTGTGAGAAACAAAGAAAAAAATGCTGAATTATGTAATATTGGTCCTGCTATAAGGCAAGGAGTACTTGAAAATCTCCTAACAGATGAAGAAGAGATTGGAGGTAACAGAGATGTGGATCTACAGGTGGATGCCAAAAATAACATGGACTGAAAATGTGAGGAAAAATGGACAGAGAGAAATAGGAAGTAACCTACTTAACAGGCTTGGGATGGCAGAATAGCAATTAGGATGGATGGTGAAATGAAAAAAAAACTTACTAAAATCTACAAAAGGGGGAAGTCGTGGAGAGCCATTATTGCCCATGTCCTGAATGGACATAGTACATAAAAAGGTCTTTAGACACATAGAAGAAGAATTTAAGATAATTTAATATACAATTATCTTGTTAAATATAAGAGTAAATACATTTTTGAAATTATTGTATTGAACATGGTGTGCAACTATTTTTCAGTTATAAAACTGAATGTCATTGTTATCTGAGGATGTTTTAAATATTTACTCATCTTATTTCAGCCTAAGGCCATGAGGGGAATAATTTGACAAGGAAGATTGTAATATGTCAGACATAGAAGTAGGAATGTATTGCCTGAAATGTAAATTAACATTAAAATTTTTGGCTAAAACATCCACTGCTAATACATAATTAACTAACCCAGATCTTTCAGAGGAAGAAAAAGGTTTTGTGGAATAAAGTCCTGTTTTAATATGACTCCACAGAGACAAAATTTACTGGAGACAAATCTTGGGATAATGTGACAAGAAAGTTTTTGTTCTGAACCATTTATTATAGATAATCCTCTAAAAAATTATTGATACATTAAAGGTTAAAATTTATTTAATAAAATACAACATATTGTGAATGAAATTGTTTAAAATTGCATTTTGATAGATATTTTATATCTTTAATAAAAATCAAATTTACCCATATACTCGTATATATATTATGCTCTCTCTATATATGTGTGTGTGTGTGTGTGTGTGTGTATATATATATATATATAGAGAGAGAGAGAGAGAGATTCATTTATATATCCATACAATAACTATTCACATTTTTATGCATGTGAGAAAATATGACATATATATAAATTTGTATATATTAGAACAATCTTAGAGAAATGGATGACAATGTGGAAAAAAATTCTGTGTAACACATTATGTCCTCAAGATGGACTTCATTGGACACAATAAAACATTACTTTAATAAAATAAAAACTTTCTAGAGGAGGAAATGAATTACATTGATTTTTTTTCTCCCTTGTCATTCAACTGCTTAACATTTGCATATGCATGAATTGCTAAAAAATTTCTCAGCCTGGTCCACTTCCTAAAATATGGCCAAATGATTTGTTGGTGTTTTAAATATTGCTGCAACATCTGCTCCTGTTATATATTTCAAGATTCTTGAAAGTATCCAAAGCAGGATCTGTAATTTTGCCATTCCTAACCTGGCATCTTGGCTTCAGCCACTTTCCCCACTTATGTAACAGCTTTCCTGTGACATTTTTATAAATATTTTCATAGCAATTGTTCTAATGAAATTTTCACTTTTTTATCTCAACTTCATGAATTTAAGTGTAGTAATAAATTGGCTGTGTGGTCTGATAATTTTATTGCTGAATTAATTATAGATTTAACTGTGAGTTCTAATCAAATAGTTTCTTTTTGTTCACTTCTTTCCTGTGAAAATTTCTTCTGGTTTCATGCTTTCCTTTCACCTACAATCTTCAAACTTTAAGTGCAACATTAATCACCATCTTCTGTTTTTCTGAGTCCAGTAGCTTTATTGTCCTTTCATGTCATTAATGCTTTCTCATTTTCTTTCTCTCTCAATCAACCCATATGTGTGTCTTAGTGGCATTATCGCCTTGCTTGGGGTGGAAGTCCCTCCTTTATACACACACACACACACACACACACATGTATAAATGGAAAAAACTTGCTAATATGCTAACAATGCAGAAAGAATATATAAAAATGAAAATGGTAGTGGATCAAATGTATACAAAGAAGAAAAGGTAAAAATGGAGCAAAAGGTTGGTTTATTTGTGTCTAATTAAGAGCAAATGTAGTGGGAAATGAATTTGACACAGTTGGAAAAATGAGAGCAATGGGTTTGCTGGTAAAACATGGTACAATCATGATTACCATGGACAAATTGGAAAAGGTATTTTTGTCCAGCACTGTGTTCTTACAATATCTTAATGATATAAGCGATGAAAGAAAAAAAATTGGCAGGATGAAACTTAAATTTGTAATAAGACACTTAAAAACTGAGTAATGCTGATAGTTTCCTTGAAAATTTATGCCTTATATTTTACAAGTCATTATGAGTTTTGTAATTTATTTACAAAGGTGTATTGGGATAGGAAAAGTTAAGCAAAGTATTAAGAAAGAGGTAAATTTCCATGGAAACAAAGAAAAGAGCACTGAGCTGTTATGAAATATCAGTACTCCGATATGGCCGTGAATGCTGGACATCTCATCACAGATATAGAAGAGATTGAGGTAACACAAATCTGTTGAGAATACCATAGGCTGAACGCAAGAACAAAAACAAAGCTTTAGAGAAAATGGAAACAAAAAGGATACTTATATTTACCATCAGAAAGGGACAGCTGAAATTTCTAGGGCACATAATGAGGAAACAGGGCTTGGAGAATTTGATACTCACAGGACATATTAAAGGCAAGAGGGAGAAATGATAGCAGTGTATAACCTGTCTAATGAGTTTGTGTAAATGGAATTAGGAGATATAGCAAAAGACAAAGGGTGACAAAGGAAAGTTGTGGAGAGCCATTATCACTCAAATCCTGAATGGACACAGTATGTAGAAGAAAAAGATCGTTTCAGAATTTTGTCAGTTATTGTTTTTCAGATTAATATTTTTATCCTTATTAATTTAATCACTATATTTTGGCCCATTCATTCCAAATGTGTACACACATTTCATTGACTCTTTGTTAGTATGATTTATTCAGTCTTTTCTCAGTCCCATAATTGATAAAGAAAACAAAACCAACCAAGAAACATCAAAAATGAATAAATAGTATTACCAGTGTCTCACAAATCTACTGTGGTGTCCAAAGAGAATAACAATAATAAAATAAAAAGCCTTGAATTTGAGCTGCGAACTGAATATGGTTATGATTACTGTCTGCAAAACACTGGGAATTGTCCTGAATATCTTTCCAGAATTATTACAATAGTTTAAGCTTTAGGAAAGAATTGAAAAAAATTCAAACTATGGAACTTTTGAGATTAGTAAGAATACAGAGAAATGTTCTTGGAGTTACTTTATGCCCAGTAATGACCAACAAATATCGCTGGTGCATATGAACAAATAATGATTTTTTTTAAATGCAGAAACACCTCATAAATTGGTAGGATTTCTTTAAAGCACTTCACTACATAACACTACATTTTATATGAGGTGTTATGGAGAAGTTTAGCATACATAAATCAACTGTCAACTTTTATGAGATGTCTGTATATCTGCTCAAGATGACAATTTCAAAGTAGACAATGGAAACTTAGTGATAGGATTCTTTTTTTCATATTTAAACTCCCGGAACCTTTGGGTTATACGGTATATTAAATAATAAGAGAGACTCTGAAAATATGTTTAATATATGCATAATTTCCTTAAAGATGAAAAGGAGGCAACAGAGATGTGGTTCTACAGAAGGATGCTAAGAATACCAGTAATGGAACATGTGAGCAACAATGAAGTTTTAATGAAAATGGGAACAAAATGGACACTTATACTTAAAATCAGAGCGAGACAGTTGAAATTTATGAGACACATAATTAGGAAAGAAGGCTTGGAAAATCTGACACTCAAAGAACATTTTGAATGCAAAAGAAACAGAGGGAAACAGGGAGTAATTGACCCAAAAAGCTTGTGTAAATAGATGTCAGAAAAGGGAATGGGAGGGATAGTAAAAAGTGAATCATAGCTGGGTACTACAAGAAATAGGAAGTTGTGGAGAGTCGTGATTGCACACATTGCAAATAAAACAAAAAAGCTATACATGTTAACAAAGAGTACTAATATAAAATCAACTTAAATATTCACAATAACATTAATTCCTCTTAATCTGTCTATATTTCTGAGATGTGGTATTGAAACTATTTATCATATTTATATTGTTTGGCCACTTTTATCCACTGGGCCCAAGTGGATAAAACTATTGGTTGATTAATCCAAAAAGTGACTTGACCCAAAGAGTTGTGAGTTCAATACCTGGCCACAGCAGAGGGAACAAAAACATGGAGAGTTGAATTACTTAAGGGAATTAATTAATACTGAGATATCCTCCAAAAAAGAAAGGCATGGCACATGGAATTAGAATAATTAGAACACTCTACCCCTGTAGACCAAATAAAGGGTTAATTTTGAAATTTTCAACATATATCACCTGAAGAAGATCTGAGCATATAACAGCTGAAACATTAATATGGTAATAAAGATGAGGACGACAGTCCAAACAATTTAAATAGTATAAATTAATTCCTCTGTATTGGAAAATGACAAATATGTTTATGGATTTTCCTATATAAACATGTACATTTGCTGGGTAGAAAATAGAAAGCAATTTTATTTAACCAATCAATAATCAAAGCACAAATCAGTTGCATAAAGAAATAATGTATAGTTGAAAACAGGCTTATTTCATATGGATTTCTTTTTACTAAAATTCACTTAATACAAGGCCCAAGATCCACACAAGATAGTGAGTTACTGAATGAGGTGTGTGATGTAAATGTAAGAGGAGGAAACAGAAGACTATAAGGATATGGAAGAGAGATAAAGATTGACTCGAGATTTGATTTATATCATAGTATTCTGGGAAGTATCCATGCAGCCATCAGTTCCAAAAAGATATTCTTCAGTAGAAGCATTCAGATTAGTACACTGTTCTTACCAAAGGAACACATAGGGAATGAGGGTGATTCAACCCTGTAGGTGTAATAAGGTGGGTTTTAGCTGTAAAAGTCTGAGCTGGTAGCTCTAAAGAATGGAGCTCATCTGAACATGGGAGTAGCAATATAATAGAGAAAGGCTTAGAATGTTGTGTCTGAGGTGAAAGAAGTTGTAGAATGGAAAATAAGTCATCACCCAAAAATGTTTTGGATTCTGTCAAGGTTTAGTATAACAAAGAGCATGAAAATACATGTAAAAGTAATCTCTGTAACCTTATAGTAAAAAACAGAGGCCATTGATTTCACATAAGAAAGCAGCAAAGTATACGTGCAACCATGTCAATCATGATTTGAATAATTCTGCACTGAACAACTGAAAGTATCATTACAATAAAAAAGGGTGCATAATAGACAGTGACATGCAGAATGTGGGTGCAGATGATGTGATAGCCCCAGGCATTCATATTGAGAGGACATCCAACCTAAGAGTGAAATAAAAATCTAGTTTATATTTAATTTGAATAAAGTGTTTATTTCATGTTTCATCTGTTTGTAAATATTAAAAATGTCTTCCTTTCTCACATCCCTCAGTACTAGTTCACGTATGCCCATCTACTTGAGACTTAGGAGCATACAATCAAGGAGTTGGCTTTGGGGATCACCAAACCTTTGCACACTACTGATAATAGATAATAAAATTGCCACATTTACAAAAAAATTAGAGGACGGCAAGTGAAGTGAAAGACGTTTTGGCAGTGGAAGAAAATTAAAATACTGTTTATTATACATGTGGGATCAGATTATTTTTAAAAAGCGTTTTTTTCTTGTATGCTATCAAAACCAAAACTGACAGAAAACATTAAAGATTTATAGAAATAAAAACAATTCAGAACAATTTATACACTTGTTTAAATGAGAAAGTTCTATCCTGTAGTTTTTCTTTAAAAGAAAAAAACTTAGCCATAGTGTTGCATACACATATGAATATTGATATTAAGAGATTTTTCAGTGATTTTCAACCATATATATATATATATATATATATATATATATATATATATATGTGTGTGTGTGCATGTTTCATTAAAAATGACAGACAAGGTATCACGGTTCAGCTTTTATTTAATTTTTCTTCTGTTCTGGACAAAGAGTGTGCAAAAAGTGTCCAAATGTTTTATTATTACGAGTGCTTTCAGCTATACCTTCAGCCATCATCAAGGATGATTCAATTTTTCACCTTAATTGAGTGCATGCATTATGTGTATATTTTAGTGTGTTGTAGGGATGTTTTTAATTTCCGAATACGGCTAGCATATGGTTAAGAGTTGTTTTTTTTCTTTTTTATTATTAAAGCTTCCATTGTTTTTAATCTTTTTTTTTATAGGTGAATGAATTTATTATATTTGTGTTTTCTACTAGAGCCTAGTAAGTTTTTGTGTGTGTTTAAATGGGTTCTAATGGAGCTATGATCAGATAGTAACGTAAGTTGTCTGGATAAGCATGTAGTTGTGTAACTGATGTAATTGTTTATATTATATATATATATATATATATATATATATATATATATATATATATATATGTGTGTGTGTGTGTGTGTGTGTGTGTGTATGTGTCTGTGTGTGGAATTAGTAATGGTACAGTGTTAGTATATGAATAAATGAATAAGTATTAAACATTTTATCACACATTAGCTAAAAAGAGTTAATTCATTTTATTGCAATTCTTATTTATGTGAACTATGATTCTCAACTCTAAATAACATCAAAAATAGGAAACAACAATGACTACACTCAACTGAAGGAAAAAGGAGAGTCTGCTTATTTCACATTTGACCAAACATTGAAGAAATTGCAAAAAAAAAAAAAAAAAACACCAGGCACAGGTTTCACACTAATTGCACAAATAGTTGAATAGAAACATTGAAACAAAATAAGTTCATATTTGTGCATGTATTTTTAAAAAATCTATGGCTTTATTTCATAACATTTAAATGCATACCCTTTAAAAATTTTGATAAGTAAGCTGTGATATTTTCATTTGCTTCGAGGTATGCCATTGTTAAAAAGGTTGAAAAACACAACGAAATATTAATGGTAAGAATCAACTTCTGAAGAAAATTTAAATTTCTATCATATTATTATTATCATTGATAACAAGTTACAGTCATCACAACATTACAAAGGAAAATTCTTAATTCTATTTTATAATTCACTTCACAATTGATGAAAAGAAAACATTTTTTAAGGAAGTCGTTATGACAGGAATGGCAGTGGAAATTGAATAGAAGCTATTTTTACTCTTTGAGGATTTTGGATAGACAACAGGCAACTTCAATTATCTGATTTTAAAACAGAATTATGTTTATCTCAGGAAAAAGACAACATTGTCAAAGAAAGAATGACAACAATGTTTCCACTATCTTACCTTTAAATTATAAATGAAATTTGCAGCTTCAAAACAAACTGAATAATTGCCCAATTAAAAACAAAAAGATAGGATAAAACAAAATTGAGAAAATGATAAAGATTTCAATCAATCCATTGAATTAAATAAACGACAAGCCTTTTATTTTTTATTACATTATAACATATGCTTACATTTGTTAATGGGAACTGCAAATGATATTAAGTCAATCCACATAGATTAGTTTATGGTAAACAAATTAGTAAAGGTTTATAGGATTTGTCCAAAAATTTCAAAGTTCCTTTTTCTTAAATCATGTCTTATATGAGGTGTACACAAAAGTTCCTCGATATTTCTTTTTTGAAGTCTAGGGACTGAATATTCAGTATTCTTTATAATGTGTGTGGAAAAAAAAGGCAGCTGATAACATATATGTGCAACATTGCATGTTGTTCGTTTTCAAGTTGGACAAGAGAACAGCAGATGTGAAGATGATGAGTGATGAAACCTATGGTAATGTTTGAGTGGAAAGTAACATTTGAACAGTTAGCAAAGTTAATCAAAGGTGAATTTGACTTGGAGACAAAACATGAGTGGTATAATGCAAGAATAGAAATTGCCTGCAATCATTTTTGCATGATGTTGAAATTGGTTGAAAAAAAAATCAATCACTCAATAGTTGTAAGATGTTTTCAAAGTATTGGTAAGATTAAAAAAAAAAGGAAGGTGTATTCCCTATGAATAGTTAGACCAAAGATTTGGTATTGTCTCACCATCTCACTTCTTACCAGATATGAAGAAAACCATTTTGTAGCAAATAGAGATGAAGAGTGTGTACATTTCACTAAGAGAAAAGCACAAGAAATCATGCATGGATCAAAGACAGCAGAATCTAAATGTTTTGGAAAAAGTTAATGCTCTGTATTTCATGAGAAATTAAAAGCTTGATGTATCATAAATTGTTAAAGTCTAGTGAAACTGTTACTGAGAGCATTACAATCATCATCTTCAAAGTCCAACAACCTCAATTAAAGAAAAAAAATATTTAGAACACAGAGCATTTGAAAATTCATCCTGGTGCAGAACAACATTCATCCAGACACTGATTGTCAGCCTAAATACCATGATGGAGTTAAGGATTAGAAATTATTCTTATTATGACATATTTGGTGACACTGGATTATCATTTGCTTTAATCAGTTTAATATTCCTGGTTAAAAATGTTCAAAATATTACTGTCAAAGAAAATGGTTTTATCAAGATTGAATTTGAAAACTGTTGATGTAAAGTCAGAAATTAAGGAAAATATTCTGATGAATAAATATATGTAATTGCTATAGTAATTCCTGGAAAATATTTTCACACAACTAATACTTTTCTTGAAGATTCTTTGACTCTTGAAATAATCATAAAACAATCTTTAATTATCTGATGTTTTTGCTAAAAGTTTCATTCTGTTTGTCAGTATACAAAAAGTTTAAAGAATAAAATGTAATTAAAATTTTGAAGATTTTTAAAATACTCTATATCATAACTCAACTCATATATTTGTCAATTTATTGGTATATTTAATCTACTAGCTTACATTCATTTATATATATATATATATATATTTCAGACTTCTCCCAGATGAATAACAACAGAACTATAATTTGTATTAATAGTAAATATACATTTTTCCCACCTCACTGGTGTCTATATATATATATTTTAAAAATAAAAGGTTGCTCACTTGAATTCCAACTGTGCCCAATATGAAATGGCTCAGAATAAATGCTGCTACTAGTATTAAAAAATCACACAAATAATACACCTCAGAGTTAAAACATGAAAAGAAACTAACAACCCCCCCATGAAAATGGCTAAGGAAGTGGCCGAAAATGCTTGGGAAAATGGACAAGATGGATAGTTTTTGTCTTTCCTCATTCCCACCAAATGAAAAAATATAAGAACTCTGGAAATACTAAATAAAAATTAATAAAATATTTCCTTGTTCATCATATTAATGAAAAATGTTTTTAAAAATTGTTGCTGCCCAAATATATATATGCTGAACTCTCTCGTATTTGATATATGAGGGTCAAGCAACTCAGTTCCTAGGAACTGACAGCTAGACATCTGCACATATGAATTGATTATGTTGGTGAAGACTTTGTACAGAACCAACCACACTTTTTGAAGGGATGAATACAAAGACCTAGTGCACCACATGCCACAAGGTCCTTAAATGACACTCAACAGGTTTTGAATTCAGAGTTGTTCTTCTCCAAGATCAGTTGCCATCCAAGGCTATAGAACCCAGCCCATCCTCCTAGTTACCCATAACTGAGGGGAGAAGAGGAGGATTTATATCTTTCACAAGGATATTAGCATGCAAGTGAATGTAATGGATTTGACTGGAATTTGAACTTGGCTCTCTGATTCCTCAATCTGAGCTGCTATCCATTACTCCACCATGCCTTGCTCTCACTCTCTCTCTCTCTATATATATATATAAAAATGCTCAATACAAACATAGAAAAAAAGTAAATGCCTGAGAACTGGATTCTTTCTCTTATTTGGATATATATATATATATATATATATATATATATATATATATATATATATAATCTGATGATTGTTGTTAGATGAAACTCTGAGTTTCAAATTCTGGTATTATTGAATAATAATAATTATATATATATATATATATATATGTGTGTGTGTGTGTGTACAGGGCAATATTTAGGCAAATTTTAAGATGCAGTTGTTTTTGTATTTAACAATAATATAGGAAATTAAAAGTGCTTAGGGCCTCTACTAACTCATACATGTATAGACCTCTCCATATGCACCAGTGTGCACATATACACACACTGTATGTATTAATAATTCAATGATACTGGAATCTGCAAGTCTGAATTTCATCTAACAACAATCATCAGATTATATATATATATATATATATATTATTTTATTCAAATTTAGGTAATCCGTATGGGTAGACCTGAGGATGATGATATCCAGAGTGCTCAATGTAAAATTCAGAGCATATATGTTTGAATAAAAGACAGACCACGTTAAGATTCCATGTAATAAGCTATTTCACCATAACCCCTTTAACAGGGTTCTGGATCATCGAACTTTTACTTCCAAAAGCTGAACCTGATGATCCAGAACCCTGTTAAAAAGGGTTATGGTGAAATAGCTTATTACATGGAATCTTAACGTGGTCTTTCTTTTATTCAAATATATATATATATATATATATATATATATATATATATATATATATATATATATACACACACACAAGAACAGATATTGAGATCAACTATTATATTCACACATGCTCCATACCTGAAAACAATAACAATTTTGTATTTACTTACCCATTTACAGATTATTTCATGCACAGCAATTTTTAAAAATGTGCTTCTGTTTATTTGGTATACTCCTGAGATCTATTATTCTTTCATGTTTTAAAAAGGAATTTGTGAGCATGCTAACAATTCAAAATAATTTAATTCCTTTTGTTTATCAAACAATTCCCTTTACTGAATTCTATTTTTTTTCAGTTTCTCCTCCAGATATGGATTGCATTTTCTGATTCTGTTTTTCATTATCTTTTTTATTGTATACCATTCTATTAATGGTCTTTTCTCTTTCATTTTTAATTACCTAGTTCCCAAATAGAGTTTGACAAAATAGAGAATGAATGCTCATTTTTGAAAATATTGCATAAAACAGGATGTAAATTAGCAACAACAAAAGGTTTATTCTTTTGTGTATTGCACTCTTATATATTTAAGAATATTCAAATAATTTCAAATGTGTGTGTATATATACATATACATACATATATATATATATATATATATATATATATATATATATATATATATATATGAAAGAAAATGCAAATAAATATTAATAGTGACAAAATCAATGCATAAGGTTCCACTCATGTCTCTGAAAAGTACATCAGACATTTTTAATTTCTTTTGGGGGTGTTGGTGTTGATTCCATTTATACAGAATTTATGAATTTAGTAAATGCTCTTTCTGATAATGAATTGGTAATGTAATTCTCTCTTTCAATCTGATTGCTATGTTGATCCTCTTTTCTTTCTCATTCTATTGTCTCTTCAAGAATCTTAAGTGTCATGTCATTTTAGTTTCCTTTTTCCTTGAGCAGTAATCAGTTACACATGGAATTTCTGTTCCTTTATATCCCAGTTGTCATTTCTGTATGCACTAGATTCTAGTCTCCAGTGAATATCTAAACGTCTTTTACATTCTAAGCACACCTTTTATCATAGACAATACCATTTATACACTCATTACTCACCCTCCAAAGATCTTACGAAATACAAACAAAATCCAACAAATTAACATTTTAACAGCCAAACATAATTCTTATTCATGCCATGTTCCTTTAGGAGGTGGATGAAGATGGTTCTCCACAATTCCCTATCCTTTAGTTCTCTTAGGAAAATTTGTCCTTTTATTATATCCCTTAATCCCTCTTCTATGAACCATTTAAACAATTTATTTAGGAAGGTTATGCACTGCTTTTCATTGTCCCTCATGCCTTGAATATGTCCTGTGAGTGTCAAATTTTCTAAGCTCTCTTTCCTCATTATGTACTCTAGATAATTCAACTAAGTGTCCATTTGGTTTCCATTTTCCCTAAAAGTTTGTTTCTCACATGTTCAGTCCATGGTATTCTCAGAATCCTTTTGTAGAACCACATTTTTGTTGTTTCAATACGCTTCATCATCTTTGAAGAAACTGCCATATAGGAAACTCTTAATTGTTGTCATTCCTTGGTGTACTCTGACCTGGGGTGATAGAAACTCTTAGGGTCCCAACTATGAGCAAATAATGAAACTCCCAATCAAAAACAAAATACATTTTTATAAGAAAAATGCCAGTAATACATTTTTATATAACAAAATTAAAAAGAATACCTATTTATAAGAAAAATGCCAGCAATACATTTTTATATAACAAAATTAAAAAGAATACCTATTTATAAGAAAAATGCCAGTAATACATTCTTATATAACAAAATTAAAAAGAATACCTATTTATAAGAAAAATGCCAACAATATATTTTTATATAACAAAATTAAAAAGAATATCTATTTATAAGAAAATTGCCAACAATACATTTTTATATAACAAAATTAAAAAGAATATCTATTTATAAGAAAAATGCCAACAATACATTTTTATATAACAAAATTAAAAAGAATACCTATTTATAAGAAAAATGCCAGTAATACATTTTTATATAACAAAATTAAAAAGAATACCTATTTATAAGAAAAATGCCAGTAATACATTTTTATATAACAAAATTAAAAAGAATTATTTATAAAGAAAAAAAAAACAATACATTTTATAAGAAAAAAAAAAAGTAATTTACATTTTTTTATATAACAAAATTAAAAAGAATACCTATTTATAAGAAAAAAGCCAACAATACATTTTTATATAACAAAATTAAAAAGAATACCTATTTATAAGAAAATTGCCAACAATACATTTTAGCAGTAGTTGAAGCTATAAGATGGTGTTCAAAATACTTAGATTTCAGCTTTAAATAATCCATAGATGTTGATATGCTGCTAAACAAAATCAACCAACCAATCAAACAACCCATATAGGAGGACCAATATTATATAACAGTTCAGTACTCATTTCTTTGTTTCTAACAAGATTTTCCTCTTTCTTAATACTTTGCTTAGCTTTTGGAAATCTCCATTGTCTGCTCACCTCGTTTTGCATACACCTCAAATATTAAGATTTAACCTATTTATTTTCTTTTTTAAAATTCTCTGACTGGCCACATTTATAATTATTAAATTTGGATCTCAAGTTAGATAAAACCATATCTACACTTTATTAACCATTATTTTTTATCAGCCAAATCACACACAGACTCACACACATTTGGAGTGTTATTCAATGTCTTGGAACATAGTTGCCTTTGGTTATTAAAATCTCTGAATGCATCCAGAGAAACAGACTGGCACATAGCCAAATCCACCATAATAGGCAATCCTCAGTTCTTGGAGCATTTCCACATTCTGTTCTTCCAATATTTTATTCTCTGTTATTAACTACACTAAGTTCACTCATTCTGCTATTATCCATCTCTTCATCAAAGCTTCTTGATGCATCACACCACCCAACAAGTTTCATTTGCATACCCACATATATTATAAATGACATCATCATCATATAGATAATTTAGTAAAAAACTGTACTGATTTATCTCACTCTTTTTCAAAGATATTTTTTTGTTTTTGCTGTTAAATTATTGCAGTACTGTTATCATAGAAAGATTTGCAATGTCATTGGTCCTAATATGGCATCTTGACTTCAGCCACTTTCCCACCACTATAACATAGCTTTCCTGTGTCTCTTCTATAGACACTTTCATGATAATTGTTCTGATGAACTTTCCTCTATGGTACATTTATGAATTTAAGCACAGTATTAGACTGGTGGTAAGGTCTCATCATTTTACAGGTGAAATGGCTAGATGTAACTCTAAGTTCTATACTAACAGTTTATTTCCTCATACTATTAGCTTGTGGAACTCTTTTCCTGTTTTTTTGCTTTCCAGTCAAGTTTGATTTTCAAAAATTTAAATGCAATGTCAATTGTTATCTTCTGTCTTCTTAATTTCTGTTCTTTTGGTATTTTTTCTCCTTGGTAATTTTTTTATTTTTCTTATAGTCTTTCATCTCAGTAGATTTGATGTCTTGCTTAGGTTCAAATGATTAAAAAATAAAAGTTTTATATAATTTTTTATTAACACTGCTCTCATAGTGAGGCTGAAAAGTGTTCTACTGAATCATAGGTCATTTCATAGTCAACTCCAGCCAAACAAATTGATTTGTTATATATATGTTTTTTCTATCTTTTGGTCTCATATTTTTAGATGGTCTTTGTTGAGTAGTCAAATTCTGCCTTTTTGCATAGCTGATTTTTATTGAGGATGTTCATTAGCTTGTCTGTAGATGTATTTAATATATTTTCTCTTTATATGTTACATTTATAAATATAATTTATTTTATTTAAACTATATCTATAAAAAAACATATAAACAGAAAATATATTAAATAATTGTTGGACTTAATCCATTTCATAATATATGTATGTAAGTTTTTAAATATATATAGAAAGAAGAAGGGTAAAATGTGGGTTATTGCTTTAATTTAAATCATCTATAGCATTCCATTACATAAGAAGACAGAATATATGGTCATTAGTAAGAGACATTGCCTAAGATGTGAGCTACAAATTGGAAAGATCAAAATCAAACAAATACAAAAAGTGTTATAACAGATGTGTTATGTGACACAGAAATCCAAAGGTATTGTAGAATAGTGAAAGATGCTTTCCAAAAGCTAGACAAAGTATTAAGGAACAGGAACATTTTATTAGAAATGAAGAAAAAGAGTGCTTAACTGCTATGTAAGATCAATCCTCCTATATGATGGAAAATTTCCTCAAAGATGAAGAGGATACTTGAGGCAATAGAGATGTGGTTTTAAAGGAGGATGCTAAGAATACATTAGATGAAACATGAGATCAATGAAAAAGCTTTAAGGATAATGGGAGTAAAAAGGGCACTTTTAGTTAGAACCTGAAAGAATTTAGAAATCTCGAGGACACTTAATTAGGACAGAAGGCTGGTAGAATTTGACACTCTCAGGGCATACTTAAAGTAAGTGGGGCAAAAAATAATATCAAGTAATTTACTTAATAAGTTCACATAAATGGATTGTTTTGCATTATTAAAAAACAGTTTTCTTATGTTTTATTTAAGTTAACCAGACTATTGAAGTTTCCAAACAACAGAAAGTCAAACACCTATTAACATCATTTATATAAATTTATAATATCTACTCAGCATTGTTTTGACTAAACAATATTTAGGCAATTATGTTTGAAAGTGATTAAGCAATCTTAAAAGCAATGTTTAGACATTCGCCTCATGCATATCAGTTTATTAGTTTTAACATTATTCTGGAAAAATGTAACAATTTTACTTGGAGAATAATGAAGAACCAATAACTTTGGCTTGCCATCCAAGTCATAAGAAAGAATTCTCAAACTTTGGAAAATTTGAAAAACTTTTACAACTGAAACTCTACACATATTTCTTTAGATTACTAAAATGCACTTGCAGGAATTGACAAATGAAAGTACCTAACCTAAAAATAAAAACAGACCTAAAATAAGATATCTGAAATTTAGATTTAAAATTTCACTGAGTGAATGTTTTAAATAAAGAAATCATTCATATTATTTATTTTACTAAATTTTAAGCTAAAAACATTTTTGTAAGTAAGAGCATAGTAATATTTACAATTTAATAATTAAATTCACTAGTGTGTAAAGATTTCAGAAGCATGTCAAAAAGTCACACAAATAGAGATTCAAAACACACATACATACACACACACATATATATATATATATATATATAAATATATATATGTATCAAAAATACTTTTACAAACTTTGTGAGTGGGTTCCTCACACCGAAACAAGGACAAAAGTTCAAATAAACATATGTCCACAAATCATTCGTTTTTGAGTTATTAATTGTAAAGAAAGTTTATGGTATATGGTGCTGTGTTGCCATGTAGATTAGGTTACATTTGTTGTTAGTGTACATTTGTGGGTAGTCTGTCTTCAACATTTAATGTGTGCAGTGGTGAGTTAACTGCAAAGTGTTCCATTTAACAATGACAGGATATTTATATTGTGAGCAGGCAGATATAATTTTTACATATGGCTGTGTGAAAGGTAATGGACATGAGGCTGTATGGCTGTATCATTGTACTTCCAGACTGAAGCTAGCTGTGACATGTAAGCTTTGCTGCTGTTTATCACTGTGTTTCTGAGATAGAATCCATGGCACCACAATCTATGGATCAAAGAAGACTGAGATCCACACATACCCCTGACCACAAAAAACACATTTTACAGGCTATCAGAGATGATCCATGTATCAGCAGATATCCAGTGGCCCTAGCATGTCATACATCTCATAGTACCATGTGGAAGATATTTCAAGCTCTGGTCCTGTATCTGTACTATTTTCAACATGTGCAGTGTCTTTCGGGAGAACTTTTGTTGATGGTTTATTGCACAATTGTTGTTTGTCTCTTCAGTCTTGTTTATGGATGAGGCAACATTTGGAAAAAATGGAATAACAAATTTACACAACCAAGATTTGTGGGTGGATCATGGTACAATACAGGCTAGACACCAGTATCAATTTATGATTAATATGGGGGCTGGAACTTTAGATAACTGTCTCATAGATCAATATGTACTTTCAACAGTTCTTACAGGAGTTGTCTATAGGGGCTTTATTTTGAACACACTTCCAGCCCTGCTAAAGGATGTACCCCTGCCAATATGAAGATGCATATGGTTCATGCATGATGAGGCCCAGCATATTTTAATCATATTGTTCATGATACACTGACTAACATCTACCATGAAAGATGGATATGGAAGGGGAGAACTGGTTCCATGGCCTGCATGTTCACCTGACTTCAATCCTTTGGATTTATATCTGTGGGGTCACCTAAAACAATTGGTTTATGCAGCAGACATTAATAATGCAAAGATGCTTTATCAACATGTCATGGGGCCTACAGAATCATTTGACATATTGTATGAGTATTTGAAAGAATCCACCAGCCAATGAACTCATGGGTGCATGTGTGAGTAGAAGCAAGTGGAAGACATTTTGAACATTTGTTATGAGTTGCTGTGTTGCAGTACAATGATAAACTTTTGGACATATGTTTATATGGACATTTTACCTTGTTTTGGTGTCAGCCCCCAATCCCTCCACACACACACACACCCAAAGTTTGTAAAAATATTTTTGCATTGTATCTTGGATTGTACATTTAACAGTCTCTACAGAAAACTTAATAACTCAAAAATGACGGATTTGCAGACATATGTCTATGTGAACTTTTGTCCTTGTTTTGGTGTGAGGAATTGGCTCCTAAAGTTTGCAAAAGTATTTTTGATACACCCTGTATATACATATATAAGCAGAAGCAGTAGATTCCAGAAAAAGGTGTCAAAAATAAAATAAAAAATAAAATTGGAAATTTGCAAGCAGAGTAGAAGGCAAATCATAATGTGTAAAAAGAACATTTTCTCTTGATTTAGTAAATTCAAAAGCCTTCAAGTTTGTCTTCTTTAAAAACTGATAAATATTAAACTATGCGACAGGTCATAGTCCGTCAACTCAAAAATGCTAGATGTGCAGAAATCTACATCAAGTTACTTTCTTATACTAAAGAAGCAAAAGTGGCTAGAGATCAAAAGTCTAACTGATGACAAAAACTGGATAACAGATTATAAAAGTCAATATACTCATATTTTCATTTCTCCTGTAAGCTATAACTAATGATATTTACAAAAAGTACAAAATTTCTATCTGATACATGTCCATTTCTATGAACATTTCAAATAATAAAATTATTTACTGTGAAAAGCTATATTCATAGAAAACCAATATATACATAAAAAATTGTTGTAATAGTACAAATTAATAGAGGTTTTACATTTTACCACAATTCTGGAAATGTATTTACTATATCAAATTATGAGTTTTACTAATTAACAATATTGCTATAAGAGAGCATTTATTGTGAAACCAATCTCCTAAATTTGAAGTAGATAAATATAAAGAGTAAATAAATAAACATGTTCTTGACAATGAATAGATTATAAGCAGAATAGCTTCACCAATCTACATGACTGAAAAAGAAAATTTCTGATAAAAATTTCAAATTTACAGACTTAAACATTTGAAAGGAAAGTACAGTTAAACTTTCACCCCAGGAGAGATTTTATTTTAAAATAAGAACAATTCTTGAAAGAACCTAATTCTTTTATTTCTTCTTTTAATGTCTCTTGAGCTTTCTTCAGCAAATTTTTTTGATGATCATAAAGAATTGCTATCAATACTGAGTTTCAAATACTTTCCCTGCAGGGAAGATTTTACTTTAAAATTACCTCCCTTTGCAAATTCTCTCCAGATGTGAGAAAGAATAAACTGAAAACGCTACAGAGCTTATGCCTCTCTCTTTCTCTCTCTCTTTCTCCTTGTATATATGAATGAACATTTGTATATATCTGAATAGTAACTAACACTTTGAGTTTATCAATTATCTGACATACATGGTAAATTGTCCATATTTTATATTTTTAATTTCACAAATACACATTGTTTATTTTTGATTTTCTTGGCTGCACAGTATAATGGGGTCAGTTGGGCACTGTCTGTGATTAAAAGAGCCCCATGGTGCAATTCCCTCCACCAGAAATGGTCCAATACAAACATTAGAAAGAGTTTCAGTGTCAATTGTAGGACAGTGCAGCAGATTCAGTAAGATATGGATGAGTCTAATGATGATTATGAAGGTACAACAACTAGGAAAACACACTTTGATTGTTCTGATAAGAAAAGAACTATTGAATATGTTGGTGAGGACCTCAGATTCAACATAGAAGCCTTGAGGAGTGTGGCCTCTGGTAACAAGACTCTGCACCATGCCACACAAGGAGGAGAACCCAGTCATGGCTGTCATATAATTTCTGCAACATCATCCAGAACATCTGGACACCTAACTCCCCAAACTGCAACCCCTTGATTATGTGTGAAGCACAGTTGACTGAGAGACCAACAAAATTCCTTGTAATACCAAAGATGAACTGAATGCAAGGATTATGGCAGCATTCACCAACTTAAACCAGGAGACTGTCCAGGAAAGTTGCAGGAGATTCCAAAATTGTCTGGAGGCTGTGGTTGAAGCCAATGGCGATTCTATTGAATAAATTTATTCTTTAGTATTTCAAGATATTTTTGTGCAATTTGGGTAAATATATCTGTTGAAATGAGATGTCAGTGATATTTTCATTTTTGCATAATTTAGATGACAATTTATCCATCGCACTCTCTATTGTAAATTCTGTAACAATTTGTGCATGTATATTATTTACAAATAAAAATATTATTCTGTTGTGTATAGGGATTTTGCTTTAACTTTGTGTTAGTCCCTTCAGATTTCCAAAAATGAATAGTCATCTGGTGTCTGCCTCCCACAACAGCTGAGCTACAACTGTACCACGCTAGATACTAAACAGCCACACTGAGTCAGGGGAGTAGTGGGAGGTACCAAAAGAAACAAGTTGCCAACTAGGAATTATGAGTACTTTAAAAATTTAGGGATAACAAAACATTTCATGTGACTAGGACAGAGTTAAAAATGTTTTGCTTAGAAGGTTAATGCCTCTTACTATAAAGAAAAATTGTAGACTTGTCCAATTGTGAAGAAAGGCTTTTACATAATATTGGTTATGCTTTTACTTCTGAGATAAAGCAATGAAGTCTGGCTTGCCATTTAAAACTTCTAATTTCCATATTTTGTTTTCTCATCAGTTTACTTTTGCTGGAAAGCAGTAACATTTTGTCATGATAGGAATGGCTTATTTAACTTATTATTATACCCAATTACACTGTAAAAATATAGAAATATATTATTTTATCATTATTTGATATTATTCTATTTGGCCACTTGGAAATGCTGTGAGGGAATAATCTAAAGTGGAAGAGTGAGAGACAACTTTAAACAGTCATTGGTGAGGTTGAAGCAATCAGAAAGAAAAATATTAAGGAGTAATGATTAGTGTTAAGGAAAAGGATGATGTCTCAGCATGGTGGAGGAATGGGTCGTGGCTTGGATAGAGGAACTGGAAAGACATGTTTGAATTCCTGTAGAGTTCATTACATTCATTTAGATGCTAATACCTTTGGGAAAGGTATGAATACATCTCTTCTTCACCCAACTATATGTAAATAGCATAACAGAATGGGTTCTATAGCCTTGGGTGACAACTGGTCTAGGAGAAGGAAAATTCTGAATTCAAAACTGTATGCAGCCCTGGTGAAGCACATACTGTGCAGGTAAATAAAGGATCATTCACGCTGACTCACTGATCCTGACTATAGTCAATTCCTAAGCATAATTGGAGGGGGAACAAGAGAGAGAGAGTAAGAAAAAGTAAAAGAGTGAGTGTTGATGAAAAGAGAAAAATGTTTTAAGTGAAAGGATGAAATAAGGAAAAGAGAGAAAAAGGGATATACAGAAAGAAAAAAAAGAGTAAAAAAAATAGAGATAAGGGAAAAAATAGGAAGAGAGATGGTGATATAGGAAGTTATAAGAAAGAAAGTAGAGAGAGTGATGGAGAGAGAAAATGATGCAGAAAAAGGAAGGAATAAGAGAGAAATAAAGAAAGTAAAGAGTGATGTAGAAACAGGAAAAAAGGTAAAAAAAGGAAAGGAAGAGAAAGATAAATGAAAATAATAAGGAAAGTAGAGAAAGTGATGGTAGAAAAAGAAAGAGATAAGAAAGAAATAGGGAAAGTAGAGATGATAAGGGAGAGACAGAAAGAAAAGAAAGGAAGAGAGATATGTAGAAATATAAAGGAAAAAGAGAGAAAGTAGACAGAATGAAAAAAAAAGGAAAAGAAGAAAGATATAGAAAGAGGAATGAAAAAGAAAGAGAGATGGGGGAAAGGAAAATATTAGAAAAGATCTGATAAAGAAATGACAAAAAGGGAATTATGGAAAAAAAAGCACTGAAAATGTGTGAGAAAGAAAAAAAATGGAAAAAAAAACAGTTGAAGATTGAAAGCTGTAGCTGTTAAGAATGTAAAGAATAAAAATGGAAATATCATCAAGAATAAACAGGAGGAACTGGGAGTTGAAGTTGAATACTGTGCAGCTGAGGAATCAAAGAAATAAGAAAAAAATAAGTCTTAAAAAACTTAAGGAACAAAGAAAAGACAATATGTCAAAGAGAGAAAGAAAGTATACAAAAATATTTTAAAATGACTGTTTCTATAGGAAAAAGAAATAGGTTTTTCATCTCTTTATTAGAAATTCAGAATGCAAAAGTAATAGTTATGTAGAAAAAATAAAAGTGTTAAAGACATCAGTTTTTTTTATATTGCTCTGAAAACCTTTTTTCATGTCTGATTCTTTCTCAGAGTGAAAATAAAAAAAAAACAATGAAATTACCAATTTTACATTTAACCTCTATTATTACTTCCAGTAAATAACTTAGAAGGAAGCGACATTTTAACTCAGTCTGTTTATTAAAGGAAAAAAAAAAGAACTTTTTTTTTCTAAAATTCTGGAAACTGTAAAAAATTCAAATATATCCCATTCAGATTTTTAAGTAACATTTAAAAAAATGTTATCAAATAGTTTGATAAGATTTGTTTAAAAAACAAAGGTGAAAAGTAATTCTGCCTTTTGTAGTCACTCATAATCTTGGCCTGTGTCAAAATTATTTTTATGGATAAATTTATGTATGTATTCAGTGGATGGCTGTCAAAAGAAGCAAGATTGATACAGTGTCAGAAATGTTCTCATCTTTCATGTAAGTAGCAAATATTAAGCAAAGATGAGACTTTATACACTTTAATGAAATATTCATCATCTTAATGGTTTCTGTTAATATTGTTATTTTTTTAATATTATTATATAGGTGCATCAGTTATGAATTAAATAGCAGAGTAAACTGAGCTACTTAACTTTGAGTGGCAACCAGGCTAGGAAAAAAAAAGACTCTGAGTTCAAAACCATAGAAAATGCAACTGAAAACTATTCCACTAACATTCCAAGAAGGCAAGTCAATTCACAGATATTTAAGTAAAACAACACCGTGAAGAGTCATACATACTGAAGAAACTGGATATTATAAGTTATATACAAGGTGATTGTAAAGTAACTATTTTATGCATGAGTCGCCAGCTAGGACTCCTGACTTAACAACCTGTGATTTCTTTTTCTTTAGAACTAGTTAAATGAGCAAGTCTACTCTCCCAAAACAAGACATTGGAAGAACTTGAAAGATGAATTCAAGATATTTTGTCTTCCATACTACAAGAGTTCATGGTGAAATCAGCTGATATGATTCCTGTGCAGCTTGAGAAACAGGTAGCGAAATCTGGTGCCCATATCGAATTTAAATAAATCCTCATGCTAAACACTTTCTTCTCATATCCATTTCTTGAAAGAAATTATAGATAATCAATAAATTATAAGTATTTTAAAATAGGGAGTTACTTTTAAATAAGCCTTTAGGTATTGAAGAAGTAAAATAATCTGATGGTTATTAAAAAGGCATGTGGGTAGAACATTTGTGTTCTGACAGTGAGACCCAAGTTCAAATTTCCCCATGGTCAATTTGTCAAGGAGAAGATTTCTTAATAATATCAGTCTTGGAGAGAATCTCTATATATGGTCTCATTGGAAAGTGCCTGAAAATTCTACCACAGATTGGTACAACCAATGTAATTGTAACTAGGTACATAAAACTGTTGGGAAATTGTGGATGATTCTGCTAGCCTGAAGCCATGTGTCATTGTCACCAAAGGTTCAAGTCTACTGGATTTGTCTAACAGCTGGTCATGCAAGTTTATGTGCCTTCTCCCAGAAACAGTAACTAAGGTCCCCTCTGCATAGTTTCAGTATAAACCATAGGTTGGCTCTGTGGATGATGAAGAAACATCAATATGCCTGAGCAGGTCTCTTCTTCAACAGGACTTAGTTAATTTCCCTAGCAGACAAGGGTATGTACAAATGGGCAGCCATTAGCAGTAGAGGGTACAATGGATATTTTTAATTTTGTGCATACATATTGTTTTTGATCCTGTTGGCTGCACAGTATAGTAAGGACAGTTGGGCACATTCTGTGAGAAAAAAGAAAACCATGACACAATTCACTCCACCAGAAATTTGGATGCTGTAATGATTGGCATTCATGCTGGAAGCTTCAATACAAACACTTCAGAGTGTTTCAGTGTCCATCTGAGGACAGTGCAAGGGATGCATTAAGATATGGATGATTCTAATGGTGATTATAAACGTATAACAGCTTGGAAAACTTACTCTGATCATTCTGATAAGAAAAGAACTATTGAATTTGTTGGTGAGGGTTTCAGACTTAACATGGAGGACTACATCAAGTGCTTTGAGGAGGCAGTACTGCCCAGGGTCAAGAAAGTGGCTGCTGGAAGACTCTATCTCTAGCAATAGAACTCTGCACTATACCACACAAGCAGGTGAACACAGTCATGGCTGTCAAACAATTTCTACAGCCACATCACCCCTTACATCTGGACACTTAACTCCCCAGACAGCAAACCATTGATTATTATATGTGGGGCACAGTTGAGTGAGAGACCAACAAAACTCCAAAGATGAATTGAAGGCAATGATTATGGCAGCATTCACTAAATACTTATTAAATAAGTAGACCATCCAGAAGAGCTGCAAGAGATTCCGAAGTTGTCTGGAGGCTATGGTTTAAGCCAAAGATGATTTTATTGAATAAATTTACTCTTTAGTATTTCAAGATATTTTTTTGTATTTTGGTAAATATTTCTGTTAAAATGAGATGTTATTTTCTTTTTTTGCATAATTTAGATGGCAATTTATCCATCATACCCTATATGTATGTATAATGGAAATTTGGTTTGTATAATGATTTTCAGCATGTCGATTAAATTACAAAAAATGAGATCAAATTTTAACTGATAATATTTACATTTATTTCATACTAGTGTCATAGAAAAAGGCATGAATCCAGTTTTCCTTGGATACTGTCTTATTATTCAGATCTCTTGACAAAATTACTTGTTATTGGTATACTTTGACTGATAAAAGAGAATGGGTGAATAAACACTTAGACAAATGACCTTCTAATAATTGCCTTGTCTGGAGAGTGGGTGAATGAATGCTTGGACAAATGACCTTCTAATAATTGCCATGTCTGCCATGGCAGTAGCACTGAAAGTATGTTACCCACGTCATAAACTTTGACAGGGTCGAATCATTTCTGATATTAAAGAGCAGAATATAGAAATTTATCAATTTAAATCTTGTGGACATTGATTATACTTATAGGTGTATTCAAATTGCCCCAAATTCTCAAATGAATGATCTTAAATTTATGATATTATGACATTATATTTTTAATCATGAAACTTAGTTTCTAATGTTCATGTTAATTATAGACTGGGGTTGTAAAGCAAGAAAATCAGCACCAGTGATGAGCATCAAAATATTTATCTATATTTACTTATATGACATTTCAATTTTTACCTGTATGGTTTTTGAATATTTATCTATAGTATATATATCTGAGTATTTACCTATATTTACCATTAAAAATTTTGAAAATTTATCTATAATATTTACTGATAAAACTTTTTAACAATTACCTATATTTATCTTTATGCCTATGGAATATTTACCTATATTTACCAATAGGATTTGGGGACATTTACCGATATGATGTTCAAACATACAAAACAAAAGTCTGTGAAAAAAAGCCAAGAAAAACTCTTAGTCCTCTTTGAATGGAATGGCAAATAAGTAAATTCCCATTTTAGTTAATTTGGTACTAGCACTGGCAGACAATCAGGTCTTGAAATGTTATCTGCTCTTAGAAACTCTGCAAATATTCTCTTACTTTGTCAATAAGTGAAGAAAATTTAGTGAAATTTGAATATATATATATATATATATATATATATATATAATAAAATCTTTAGACGTTGGATAGAACCACAACCATGATTTTGACCACCAAGGTTTCATTAAGGGGTTAATACAGCAAATTATTTTATTCCTTGTTATTGAGCAATTTTTTATTACACATTTTTTTAAGCAGCCCTGTTTTATTCTGTTTTTTGTGTCTTTATATTTTTCAATAAATAAAATCAAAGTTTCCAAATACTCCGCCTCGTTATTTATTGAGTATTCTATCTAAATCTAATCTAAAGAAACTACAATGTTATTTTTCCTGACCTGACATCTGAGCTTCAGTTATTTTCCCACCATCCTAATGTAGCTTCCCTGTGCCATTTCTATAAATAATTTCATGGTAATTATTCTGATGAATGAAATAATCTGTGGTACTTAGACATTATAAACTTAAGCCCAATACTAGATTGGTGGCAAGGTCTCATCATTTTCAGTTAAAATGGCAAGATGTAACTGTATGTTAACTGTTTCTTCTATCACACTTCTCACTTGTGGAACTCTCTTTTGGTTTCTTGCTTCCAAGTCAACTTTGATCTTCAAAAGTATTTTATGCAGTGCTACTGATTATCTTCTGCTTTCTTAATTCCTCTTCTTTTATTGTTCTCTTTCTTTAATATTGTTTTTTTTTTCTCATATTCTCAGTAACCCCCCTTGTGTCTTAGTGTCTATATTACTTTGCTTGGGGTGTAATGATTAAAAAATGCCACTAAGATGCAAATGGCTACTGAGAGTGAGGGATACTAAGAAAATTTTGCTGAGGAGAAAGGATGATAAAAAGAAGAGGATTCAGGGACACAAAAGATAACAATTGACTTATAACTTCATATCAAGCTATTGACTTATTGATATTCCTATACGATTCTTTACTGATGTTTCACTCTTAAAACTAAGCCAAAATTTTCCTGAATTTTTACATAAGGTTATTGCTAACTTTGGATGAGGTCTTCTTTAATCTTAATTTCAGTGGGTTTTTTTATTGCAACTTCTCAGGCTGTTGTTCTACAGCCTTTAGGAAACAATACAGATTGTATGTAAAGAATAAGCTAATATACTGGTTATTAATAATCACCGAATGATGTTCCGGAAGACTGTGATGAAAAGAAAACTGAAATTAAGATGCTAGAAATACAAGTTGAAAATTAATATCATATTTTTTAGCATACAAGACACATTTTAGAAATTCATATTATATCATATTTTATTGAAAATTAATAATATTCAACCAATGATTCATTTACAAAATATTCACATATTTGAAGGCCCAAGAACCACTCAAGGTAGAGTGTTAATCAAGGGATGTTGTATGGTTGCAAATAGAGGAAGTAAGTGAAGATTATGAGGATATGTAGGATAGATAATGGTTGACACTAGATTTGAATAAATCTAGATTATAATAATCAAGCCCCTACAAGATCTACCTATACTTAGATGTCTAAGGCCCTATGGATTAACCCTAGCACCCCTCCCGACAAAGTAGAGGTAATGCCTGGGAAGGTGGCTCTCTTAAGGGTGATCATATTATATTGTGTCCGATATAAGGTAAGTAAATGATACAAGGTGATTTTAGAGGAGATATTTTGAAAAATAGTATGTCTTCCATGGCAGAAAATAAGATAATAATAATCAACATTTCATTTCATAATGAACTGAAGATGTTATATGCAAAAAAGTTATATATTCTAATGCTAATTTAGCATAAAAATGTATTGTAATGCAATACCTGTTTGATGTTAAGTTATAAACTTTGAAAAATGTCTAAGATAAGAAAATGGTGTACGATTGATTTCTGTAGGACTACATGGTCACTCCTGGCAATATCATTTAATTCCTCACAAACAAAGCAGTTGAATTTTATTGAAGAAATGGGTTGCTAACAAAAATTTAGGGATGCTGCGATGTTAAAAGTGTTTGTCTGTAGGAAGAATTATATTCCAGTCTGCCTGGCCTTGTCTGACACTCCACCAATCAGCACTTTGATTGTGATGACCTCTGAAAAGGTCATGTCCTGCATCTCATCAAAGATCATTTATCAACTCACCAACAAAAAGAATTCAACATGATTCTGGCAGAATTTCAAAATCTAAAACCTTAGATCTATTTATTTCCATATAGACATCACAAGAAACTTCAAATTACCAGTGAGCATGAGAAATCAAACTTAAGTTGAATTTGAGCAGATGATGTGCAAAAGTCAGAGGTCAGACTGTTCAATTACTGGTGGTCACAAGAAAATTATTTCAAGACAAAGACAGATTTTTTTAGTTGTCTTTTTTATAGTTGAATTCTAAAATTCACATTTCTTTTTTTCTTTCACACTTTTTATTCAAAGAAAAATTTCATTAAAACGTTTTCAGATCTAATTCTTTTTAAAATAAAAAAAAATATATAAATTAAAGAAATTTCTATCATACTTTTTGAAAAAACTCAACTTAGAAGTACAATTAAAAGTGTCACCAAATATTCAATAGCTTGCACTTTAACAGCATTGGTATGCAAAAATATGTAGCCAAATAATGCATTTATTCTAAACAATAAATATTTATTTTCAACATAATCTCCTACTTTGTCAATGCACTTAATCCAAATGTTTCTGCATTAGTCATATAGGAAATTACATTTCAAAGTAAAATTCATATAATAACTGAACTTGTGATGTTTATCTTTTCTTAAATTCTGCAAAACAAATAGACTTTTTTGAACTCTGGTCTCATGTATGCAGGAAATTCTCACATTAAAAAGGTCTTGTGTCAGATTTGAAATGCATGGGTGGGTGTTCTAATAGATATAACTTTATGGATCCACCCATGTGGACTAAAATGAAACCTTATCTTCATTCTTTAGTCAGGAGTTTTATTTTTATCTTTACTGATTAGCATTGTTGCAGATAATTACTGGCATTGATTTGCGTTTATTGATGCAGCTATTTTATCATTGAGATGCTAGATGAATATGGGGAAACAGAGTTAGCTTTGAATTTTAAAACATTTTTCCCTAATATTCGCTCCCTACAAGGCACAAGAGTCACTCAATGTAGAAGGTCACTGTGTGGTGTTGAATGAGCATAAAAATAGGCAAGCAGTGCAGTTCATGAGTTTATCTAGGAAAGATAATGGTTAAACCTAGACTCTAGAGTTCAAGATCAGTAAAAACATTCTGCTGTGAACCTGACTGAAAAAGTATCAGTTCTGTCTGAGTGGAACTTCTTATTGATAGAATACAAAGGGAATGAGTATGATTCACCCGGGTGTACATATCAGGCGGAGTCCCAGTTGCAAATGTCAGTGCTGGTGGAATCAAGGCCTGTAGCTTGTCAGAACAATTGCCATAGAAATTGTAGTAGAGTTGTGAGTGGCTTGCAATGTTTGTCTGTGAGAAAGGAGATGTAGGGTAGAAAATATTTCATCATCCACTATAGATCACATAGATGCTTTCAAACTCTGTCAAGGCAAGAAAGTGAAGACAATGCAGCACCAACGCAGATATAGCAGCAATGTCCAGTTATTTTATTGCTGAATGATTACATGTCTCACTTGACTGCATAGCTTAATTAATGAATTATTTTAAATGATTTTTCTTTAAATATAATGTGTTTTTCCTTCCTAAAGGTAAAACATCCAGATTTTTTTAAAGATTTGAATAGGCGTATATAATTAGTATTGGACTGGGTGTATTTGGGCAGCAGTTTTTCACTTATACAAATTAATGAAAAACTGATAACTGAATGAACAGTGAAATTTCTTTATTAAGGATCTTTGAAATTTATTTTTGCTATATTTCAAACCAATTTTAATTTTTCAATTATAATTTATTCCATTTCAAATTAATTAGACATTGGATAATTCATATTTAAATATGTAGAAAAAACCAGAAAAATAGAGCTTACTGCTACATCACATTGAAACACAGGTTCCTGTACAATCACTAAAGTTAAGCAATGTTGAGCTTGGTTAGTATATACCTAGAAGGGTGATGCTTGGGAATACGGCTGGTGTAATGGATAATGCCCCAGAATTTATAATCTTAGGGCTGAGTATCAATTATTGTTGTGTTCATTATATTCAGTTATGTCCAAGTATCCTTGGGAAAGGTATGAATCCACCTTGTCCCTCAACTATCGAATTAATTTGTAAGAAATTTATCATTAAAGCATTATTATCTCAAAAAAATTTTCTTACAATCTAAAATTATTTTCTGGCTTTAAATAATCTGCAAAGGTTTGATAAGCCATAAAAATGAATTAATGAATGAATCAATCAGAAAAATAGATAAAAAAAAAACCTTAACAAAAAGATATCATTAGTTTTTAAGGAAACTTGTATATAATTAGTATTATATATTTGATGTGTTTAAGTTACCAGTTTGAGAAAGATAATGCATTAAAATCAGCCACCACAATCAAATGGGAGACAGGAATTAAAAGTAAGATACTTTGACCTTTAATAAAAGTAGAATTTGATCTTTTACATAATAATCAAACAAAATGATTCTTGCTAAATTGGTATGAATCTTATAAGGAACGAGTGAGTGTTTCAAGAAATGAAAAATTTGTTACCATAAAATTAAAAGATGTTCATCTGTGTAAAAGACAAGAACTTGTAAATATCAGCTTTGTCTGCATAAAATACAGTGTATGTTGCTCATTACAAATCTGCATTGTACCTTTGCATTTAAAGTTAAAAAGATGTAAACCTTTGGCTGATGAAGGAAATTGGAGTCCTGAAACTTGTTTTGACATTAAATAAAAAATGTAATACAAAGATTTTATCAAAGTTAATATCATTATTTTCATATCTCAGTTAAAGTCACTCACAACAAAACAGCCAGAGCCAGTTTCATATTCTTTTACAACCTCCTATTTTGACTTTTCATCAATTTTATTTAAAAAAAACTTTGAATAGGTAATAAAAATTATTTTGAGAGACTAGTAGTTACTTAGAAACTATGATCTGAAATTGGAATGAAAGTAGCAGAACCTAACATGAATCCCTCATAAAAATTCACAATGTGGAATTATTAAATATTAAACACTTCAAATCCCTTGCTGTAGGGATCAGCTATAACAAACTTAGTATAAGAAATAAGGAAAGTTAATATGGAATAGACTGTTCTAGGGGTAGTTTTACCCAACACTACAAAAATCTAGTTTCCTGAAAAGTTAATTTAAGAGAAATTTTATTTTTCATATTTGAACTGAAAGAAGCACTGACTACAGAGTCAATGATTGCCAAATGCTTCCTTATAAGAAACGACTAATATTTCTATTATCATTGATAAAAAATAGTAAGATGAAGAAGTGGAAAAATATGCCTTTGGCTGACAGATTGGTTCATTAAGGAACTTTAACTGAGATATGCAGGGTAGAATATTAACTTCAATATAGTTTCTATATTATCCTTAACACTAAGAACAGTGAAGTGCTTAAAAATTTTAAAATATTTAAAATGCTCATGGAAAATTACTCCATTCATTATTTCCTGAATTTATATCACTTTCTAGATTTTTTTTATGTTTTATTTTGACTTATAATATAAAACCTATAAACAAAATAAAAACATTATCAATGAATGCTTGTGTTTTCAATTGATTGCATTTTTGATTATGCTTTCCTATTAATGTAATTGTGTGGAAGTTTTCAAAAGAAAAGATGTCATTCTTTTAGCTTCTCCAGTGAAACATAACATCTCGTTTTTGCATCATTTAAAGCATTAAGTTAATAACACTTAGCTAAGTGGAAGTAAAACTGTCAGTGGTAATATCATATCTCTTGTGTATTTCTCTTGATATCATATCTCACATGTATTTCTTCTGATATCGTATCTTGCATGTATTTGTGATGATATCATATCTCTTGTATATTTGTGGTGATATCACATCTATTATGCATTTGCTGTACTTTTTGAAGTAGATAAATTATAAGAGCAGAAGTCAAAAGGTTTAGTTTTGACCAATAGTTAGGGAAAACTATTGTTCCACACTAAAATCAGCAAAGAAAAACAGTGAAAATAAAAGCTGTTGTGCTAAGGTGTCTATCTTGTACTTTGTTCATAATAAATCATACTGTTTTCTCAGTAGTTTTATTTTGGTGTTGCATTAATGATGAGTGTGTTTGTACTTTTATAGTAAATGCTTTTTAAGTAAAATAAATGAGTTAGTGGTAAAACAGTGGATACAACATGCAATATTCTTTTGATGTAACTGAGTATTTTTTTTGTTTAATTTCTTAGGTTTAATAGAACTAGATATATAATACTACCTACCAACTAAATAGTAACTACAATTGAAGATAATTTATCTAAACTTAATATATGTTTTGTTAGAACTACTGTTAAAGCAATAAGAGATTAGATTTAATTAATACAAGAATAATAACAGCCTAAAACCTTTAGTAGGAATTTACACAGTCATGAATGAGAGGATAAAGAACAAGTAGGAAACAGGTCTTAATCTAAAATGTTTCACTTTATTAAAGCTTCATTTGAGATCAAAATAGAAATGATAAAAAGCAAAGAGATGCAGATTAATGGTACATTGTATTTAGCTATTTCTTATTGGTTAGATACATATCACATGGAATGAAGTAACAGATAATATTCAAATTAGTTTAAGAAAACATTGTGGATACTAAAGTGTGTAAAAGTGAGATGCTACAGGATGTTTTGAAAAATTTTGTTTGGTTAAATTTTTCATTAAAGTATATCTTTTGTATATATATTGTTTTTTTTTCTGTATTTGGAAGAGATAAGTAATGAATGTCACAAGAAATACATAGGTGAAACGTGTAGGAATTTAAATAAAAGAATATAGAAACATAAAAAGGATTTTTTACAAAACAACATATTAAATGCATTTGTCATTTGTTGTAATGATTTAATCATAATTTCAACTTCAATAATGCAGTATTGATTAAAAGAGAAAATAATTTGCTAAAGAGAAAATGTATAAAAAGTGCACAAATTTCTGAGTCTTACATGGTAAATTTGTGTTCAGGTTCATGCAGTATATTACTTTTCTTAAATCCCAATGTAGATTATTTAAAAAGAAAATACAGCAATAAAAACAAAAGTATTTGGAAGTTGAATAAAATTGGCTAAGCTGTATGTCTAGAATCTTTGGATGTCAGAAATTTACTTTTAAATTTAAAATTGTGTACCCCTACATCTTCAGCACTCCTCTCTATATACAATTATAACCAATGATTTTTGTTTATATTTTTACCCCCTCTCCCTAAATGTACTTAATTTCATCAATAAGAACATTATTTTTATTTGATGAAGTCCTTTTAAAGGATGAAATGTGTTACACAGAAATTTTTCCATTTTGTCATTCAATTACACACCATTGTATTTAAGTGTTTAATTTTTTTCTTGATGTATATTTTTGACTGTGAAGTCACACATAAAATAAAACTGGCAAACTGAGTTCCACTTTCTAATGTCCACTTTGCATGAAATCAATTAGGAAGTGTGAATAAATTAACTTCCTACTCATTACTAGAAGTCTTGAAAAGGTCTTAGCACTGCTATGCCCTTGAGGGTTAAGATAGAAGAACATCAATTTTCTTTGGTACTGGTAATACTGTAACTACCTCTCTCATTCTCTTTGGAGCAGAGATTAGTCTCATCATATTGCTCAAGAGATAGGAAAGATTCAGCAAAGAAGAACACTGTTATTGTAAACTACCCAGCCAACCAATTAACCTTGTAATTTAGTAATACCAATCTGATGCCAAAGTATGCCTCTTGCTTTAGAGATATCAAAAACAATCTAGCAAGGCTTCATAATGATTTCCTCAAGCATATCACCAACTAATCAGCCAATATGTGTCTACAAGTATACATGAGTATTTATTAATATCTTATACAGACACGGAATATTAAGCTGCTAAATCCCTTTGAGACAAAAATTGTGTTGGCCTCAGATTTTCTTTTTCATGATGAATGAATTCGAGTCCTGAATATTATTGGTCTCTTTATAAGTAATAAAATATTTGTGACCTCAAATAGAGAAGTAAAAAAATAGTTATATCCTCTAAGAGACAGTACAAACCTAGGAAATCTTTTCTTGCTAAAAACTTTCTAAGAAATTGTCAAGCTTTGCACACAGGAATGTAAAAGACATTGGCTTGTTAATAAAAAAAGCTAATGTTCCAAGAAGACAGAAAATTGTCTTTTTCCTCATACTGTCTTGGGCATCACATTTTATTAGAAAAACAAAATAAATATACTCATTGGAGAAATAAATAAAAATGAGGAAAAAGAAAAAGCTATAAGAGAACACTTAATGTTGACCATCTAAGGTTTATATTATCAAATAAGCCAACATGAAAATCTTATTGGATCTCTTATTGATGTTTATTCCAATTTTAAGAAAGACTGCCACTTGCTTTGGTCAATATCTTCACCTATTAAATGTTTATATTGTTGGAAATTTTATTTGACAAACCTCTATTGTTTCTGTGGTTGTTTAATTTTCAATCTAATATGACTAGTAAATACTGGAAATGGTTCATGCCTGCCTGGCAAAGTTTGATTGATTGGAGGAAGAACTGATATCCTGTTGTACATGTAACATTATTAGAAGCTATGTTAATGAGATGTGTCTTCCTGGTATGGTTCTATTTAAAAAATTGTACTGAAAAGATTAAATCAGAAAAGATACATGGTTTATATATGGGTTCATGTTATACTTCAGTTGTTGATTTCTGCTGAATTTCACAGAGAAATAATACTTACAGATGAAAAAGTATTTACATCTAAAAGAACTGTACATAAAATAACATCTCAACCAATTAACTGCAGTGATGAAGATTTCTTTCATCATTGTACTATGGGTCAACTGACAGACATTATGACTAATATCTAAACATTTTGACTTATAAATTACTATCTGACCAGAAAATGCGAGCATTTTAGGTTTAAGAGGTTTGACACTGCTTATGGCTACAAAAGATAGGAAGTTGTGGAGAGCTGTGATTACCTATGTTCTAAAGAGATACAGCATATAAAAGAAGAATTATACAAGAATAAGACAGTACAATTTTTCATACATTTAACATTCATTAATTTATTGTGTTAGTATGAAAATATTTTATCTATCTACCCACTAAGCAAGCTTGAGTAAAATGGATGTCAGTACAAGATTGAGGAAAGATAATAAAAAAAAATCAAAATTCATTAAGAGCTAGAAAGTGCATAAAATTGTGAAGAGCTATGATTGCCATGATCCTGAAGGGGCATGGTGCACAGAAGAAAGCCTTTGGGGAGTTTTCTAGTAAATCGGAAATTATTAGATTTTTTGTTAAATGTTTAACGTCAGGTAATATTTGTTGTGAAAAAATTAGAAATGTAAAATTATATTAAAGAAACAATAAAATTATTATTATTAATTATTTACATATATAAAAAACTGTATGTATATATGGTGGACTATTTGACATATGAGGGTCAAGTAGCTCAGTTCCTAGGAATTGACAACCAGACACTAGCACACGATTTGATTATAGTGGTGAAGGTTTTGTGCAGAAACAACCACACTTTTTGAAGGGCCGAATACAGAGACCTGGTGCACTACATACAACAAGGTCCTCAAACAAACCTCCACAGGTTTTGAATTCAGAGTTGTACTTCTACTAGGCCAGTTGCCATTCAAGGCTATAAAACCCAGTCTGTCTTGCTATTTGCCCATAGCTGGAGAGAGAAGAAGAGGATTAATACTTTTCCCAAGGGTCAGTGAATGTAACGGATTCAACTGGAATTTGCTATCCATTACTCTGCCGTGCCTATATATATATATATATTCAAACAGGTTTGGTTAAATAATTTAGACATATCATTAATGAAGAAATTAATCTGTGAACTTGAAAGGATCACAAGCCAAATAAATCAATAAGATATATCTAAATTTTTTTAACCAAACCTGTTTGAATGAAAATATAATGCACATATATATATATATATATATATATATATATATATATATATATATATTATAAATTTACTAATTTAAAAATATGGTTGCATATTCAAGAACACTGGATTATGAATCTTACTGTTCCTTCTCATTGTTTATATATATATATATATATATAGATAGATAGATAGATAGATAGATACTGTATTTATACACAGAAAAAGTAACAATATGCATTCCAATTAGAATTAGGAAATGCTCTAAAATATTAAAAAGTTTCAGTGTTGAGGAAAGGAAAGGTAAACTAAGTGATATATATTTTTGACATGTTATTGAAATGAAAGTGAATTAATATTGTTTTTGTTAATACTGTTATTGATTTTTTCTTAATTTTTTTAAATTTATATGGTTGCACATAAATATATTGACTTCATTTCATTTACAAAAAGAGATATTTGAAAAAATCCAGGACATATATTTATATTTGTGCTGATATCTATTAATGCATTTTTGAGAACTTTTCATCTCTTTTTTTTTGGTGGGGGCGGGGGAAGGATCATTTTTGGAGATTGAAATTGTGGTTGAAAGTATTTCTGTATATGACTAATGTATTGGATGAATTATTATGTAAGAAATCTTTCTCAAGTTCTGGAAGTTTCAGAAATATATTGTTCAGAACAGCTGTTAGGGTTTATCATATATACATGCCTGGTTCATAATTATTGTTATTATGGTTATTTATTGTAATTATATATATATATATATATATAAAAGTGGACACTGATGTTAACACCGAGTGCTGACTGTTTCATGCTTATATGCAACTGTCAGGCTTGATGAATTTGTATAAGCATGAAACAGACTGACGCCACTGGGTGTTGACTTTTATCTTTATATATGCTTTATCCCTGATATTGAGCACTTTAACCCATAAATACAGCATGGCATAAAACTAAGCTCTTCAGTAAAATTATTGAAGCACTATGGCTGCTTGGCATTTGTTTACATTTGTAAAAACAATTTAAAAAAATTACACTAGATTTGGTTGACTCATTCTGTTGAGTGAAGCTCTGACTGACACCAAATTGGTTGGGTTTCGATCTGGGAATGAGGAATTTTGCTGTCTAGTCACAATGAGGAACTATGATACAGTGAAACAGTACTTTCTGCAAATGACATTATACATATATATATTTATCTATATATATATATATATATATACACTACACACAAACACACTTTATAAATAAATTACCCACTATGCGGCAAAAAGTAAACATTGAAGAGAAGAAAGTGCTCAGTGTCTCATGCAAAAGAAAATATATTATTTTGAATAAGGTGTAACTTCTGTCTGGCCATTACTTTAACTTTTATTCATAGCATAGTATCTTTATTCTTTGCTGTTATGTGGTTTCTATATACCATGCACAGTAAACTCAAAATGCAAAACTCAGTTGGTCAGCATATTGACCAAACTCACTGTTGTGGGTACACAAATACCTGATAGGTGACAGCCTCCAGCATTACACTAGCATATAAAACTTTGGAACCAAAACATCCAAAAGTATCATCTTTTCATGTTGGTTAAAAGTGCTCAACATCCTAAACAAATCTTAGCTTTGCAATGGACTCTTTTGCTGACATCATGAAAAACCAAAATGAAATATTTTGTTAAAGGAACTCTTATATTTTGACTATGTTTGTACTTTAAAAGTAAGATACTTTAAATATATGTTTCTATCAAAAATTAATTTATTACAATTTTTAAGTGGCAAAGGATCATTTGCTATTTTAATTTTACTTTAATATTCAGGAAGTATTGAAAATAAACAAGAAAATATCTTGATATATAAATACATCACAACTGCAAAATTACTAAAAGAAGCCATTATTTTTTGATGGCATGGCAAAACTAGTTATAATTTATTATTGATTTCAAGTTATTCATTTCCTTTTAAGCATATATTATTTATATAAAAGATATAATGCACAGAAAAGGAATGGTAATAGTGATTTATATTGCCTTAAGACCTTCAATTATACCTTGGGAAGTCATTTCATTTGTTTCAGTACTGCAGGCACCACAATTTTAAATAAAAATTTGTTAATATTCCTTATAAAATGTTGAACTGATATTTAAAGCTCAGTTTTCATATTTTGTGTTCTAAAAAGAATTTTTATTCACAATATATAAATAAATATAATTTATTTACAAAATATAGAGATTTGAAGTAGAATTCCTAAGTGCATTATTAATATTTTTTCATGTTTATCATTTATTTTTTCTATCACTTATACATACATATTTATTCTTTATGTTTTATATCTACATTATTTACATACAGATTTTGTACTGCATTTTTTTAAAGAGTATATGCTTGTATATTATATCAAATTATATACATATATACAAACACATACATGCATACACTACAGTTCAAAAGTTTGAGATCACATCTGGTAATTTTTAAAATTGGCCTGAAAATTAGTTATTTCCTATTTTAAATAAGAGAAAATTATTATACATGTTTAAAAAAGTGAGGCATGATTTATTAGAAATTTTATTATGACAAAAAAACGTATTTTATGATTTAATTTTGCTCTTGTCAAAATATCCTCCTTCAGCCTTGATTAATGCAGCACAAGTTTTTGGCATTTGTCACAAAAGTTTCTCAAAGTATAAGTTTGATAATTGATTCCATTCTTTTTTTACAATGACTCTTAGAGCTTTTTTTAAAAATTTTTTGGATAGAAAAGTTTCACTCTTCTTTCAAGTTCATTCCATGCTAATTCTGGGAGTGGCTTCAAACTTTTAAACTGTAGTGTATATATATATATATATATATATATATATATTATGCTATCTCTGGCATCATCTGTTTATTATGTTAGGTGAGAAGCAAAACCTTGTATGTAAAAAATATTTAATTCATAATACTCTTTTGATTTTCTCTTTAGAATTCAGAGAAAAACCTCTTTAGATCAGGAAATGGGAACTATTTGGAAAATATTTATTACTTACATAGAAACTACACAGAAGCCTATATGAGAAGTGGCCAAACCACAGATCATTTAACATTTAAACCTATTCCCATCATAGTCCTATAAAATGTAAATGTGTTAAATTCTCCAAGATTTATTTTCTCATTAATATCCGAGAAGTTTCCGCAATATCTTTCTGATTCTTTTTCTCAAGATTTCTTTGCTGTTCAGATGTTCCATCCATGATATTAGCTTATGGACATATCACATTGAAACACTGGTTCTCATACAATCACTGGTTAAGCAACATCAAGCCTGATCAGTACCTAGATGGGTGACCACTTGGGAATACCAGGTGCTGTAAGTTTGGATATGTGGGTAGTGTAATGGATAATAGCTGAGAATTGAAAATCAGAGAGCCAAATTCCAATTCCTCTTGTGTTCGGTATATTCACTTATGTACAAATACCCTTGGAAAAGACATGAATCCACCTCTTCTCCCCCCAATTATGGGTTGATTAGTATGATATATGTCAGTAAATCATTTTTATTACCAAAAAGTTCTTGCAATTAAAATTTTTTCTATCTTTAAATAACCTGCAAAAGGTTGATAAACTGTAAAAAATCCATGGTATTCTCTTCCACCTTCTATAGATTAATATCTCTAATGCCTCAAATCTACTCTTCATCTCTGACAAATTGTCCAGAATTTGCTGCCATATTGGAGGATTGATATTACATAGCAACTCTGCACACTTTTTTTTCTTTCTGACAAAATTCTTCTGTTTTGACAGCATACCAATAAGGTACTATGCACTTAGTTTTTCTCTCATCCTGAGAGAGAGAAAAATTCAGTTGATAAAATACTTTATATCGAAGTACTTCATTCTTTTTAGCCAGTTACCATCATTTTAATGGTAGGATTTCAAAATGTACCGGGCTGGTGATTTTTATGAAATTAATTTTCATCATTTTATTAAAATATTTTGGAGAATTTTCTAACAGACTCAAATCTAAAAGTACTAGTTCTTTTATTAAATACCTAACATATTAGTTAAAATAAAAACTTAATAATATAGAATTATATTGCACAAATAACATACTATTGTTCTCAAATTATCAATTATTCAAATATATATATATATATATATATAATAAATTCACCCCAAGCAAGGCAGTAAAGCCACAAAGATGCAAATGGCTACTGGGTGTGGAAGAGTCAGAAACAGGAATATTGCTAAGGAGAGAGAACAGAGGAAGAGTAATCAAGACGACAACATATTGCAATTGGCATTCCATCTAAATTTTTTGAGACTAAAATTAGTTGGAAAGCATGAAACCAGAAGAGAGTGCCACAATATATATATATATATATATATATATATGCATGTATGTATAAAATGAAAGAAATAAACTATAAAAGAAAAATGAAAACCATTTATGCCAATGCATTTTGTTTCTTCTGGAGCTTTATGAAGGCAAAATTTTGGAAGAATGATTGTTTTATTTCATTGCTCTCATATGTATCTGACTCCCCCTGTTATACTCTGTTTTACAAGAACCAGATCATATAAAAAATGAGTTTTGATGCCATATTTTGGATGGAGCTGTCAGTTCTTCAGTTGCCAGTCTTGATAGAGTTCAAAGGTCTTGTTGGGGATAAATTATTTTCCACCCTAAATGAATTCCCACAGATGAAACAAGCCTCTTGCAAGTCTGTCACTATTTCCATGGCAAGTGTTATGACAAGTTACATTCCTTGGTTCCACCAGCCCTGACCTTTGCAGTTGAGAACAAGGATGTATCGTCTTTATTTCCTTGTATAGTAAGAAGTAAGTTCCAATTAGAAATCTTCTTTCTAACTGTTGCTGCTTTGTGAAACAAACTTCCTATAACACAATCTTAACCTCTTCAAAATCTAGGGTTAACTATTATCTTTTCACCATAAACTTCATTTTTGGCCTTTTCTTATGCCTGTACAAGACAACACAGTAACCCTCTACCATTAGTGGCTCTTGGACCTTGTATTTTCTGAATATTAGTATTAACAAAATCTTTCTATAGAACTGAATTTTCACTATGTTTAGACAACTGATAAAATTCTGGACACTCTAGAAATGTGGCAAGATCTGAGTGAAATCTCACACTCAAGCAGGCACTGCCCTAATCAACTGCCTCACTGACTGCAGACTGTCTGATAGCTTTATTATCAAGATGGCTTGCTGGATGTAATCGTAGTCACAGTCAAAAACATGCAAATTCAAGTAAACTGATTATGTACAATGTTTTAACTGAACTATATTTAACAATGTCATGCTATATTGTAATGTAATTTATGATATCAAACCGTGCTGTTGAATATATTAAATTATAGATGCATATAAACTTGCATTTTATTTTTGAGATCTACAACTCTTGATATTTTTACAAGAACTCCAACACAGAGTATAAATATTTAAAATATTTAAATTGCAAGAACTTTGGTGTCAGGTGAATGTTTTTATCATCTAAAACCTGAATTACAGAGAGTTGTATCAAGATATGAGAAAATGATTACTATAATCTAAAACTGCTACTTGATATATAATGAAAGAGAACACATTGTATAAATATTCAACAGCAAATAGATTATATATAGTATGCTTATGGGACATGATATATGTTCTTTGTGAATAAAAGTATGTAGATAGATTTATATATGCATGAATATATTTGAGGAAGTGAAGAAAATTTACACAAACATTTTATTAGAGTTGAAATGCAAATTCACATATCAGATATTAGGAAAAGAAGTAACAGAATTTTTTCTAAATGAGAACTACTTTTCAAAGTGAAAGCAGTAGATATGTTAAGCAGATAATATTAAATAATTTTTTTAGATCTGTTTTCTCAACTCTGTTGATTTTATTATTATTATAATGTTTCAGACTCTGTACTCTGCAATCTTCATCAGGTTTCACAGTAACCTTTTGGGAATTTCTGAGTGCCAGTCTATAGGATACAGTGGCCAATATATCATGGCAAGAATAGCAAATGAAGAAACTGGTCTGGAAAATCAATTGTAAAATTAAATTGATCCTATAAATGCTACATTTCTTTTTGAAAATTACATTTTTTTTTATATTCTTTCGCAATAATTTAGTTATTAAATTATCTAGAATTTTGAATTACTACAACAATTTTTCAATTCCTGTCCCTCAAAATTTCCCTGGATAATCTAGATAGTGCTATATATATATATATATATATATATATATATATATATAAGTTTAAACATTATTATTAGTGAATACCTGTGTTTGTGTGTATATATATATATATACACAAGTATATAATTGGTATATACGGAATGAATTCCAATAACCAACAGTTACTATTCTTAAAAGAGTGCTCAATACAAAGTAGAGCAGATATAATTATTATTTATAAAAAAATTATAACATAAGTATGTTATAAAATCACTACAAAAATAGCCATTTTGTTTCAACACACTCGGTGTCTTATCAAGTGATGATGTTGAAGATAAAATAAATGGTTTTAAAAGTTTCAGATTAATTATTTTTTTTTTTTTTTGTATCCACTATTTTTGATTTTCTGGGAAAAGTATGAATTCTCTTCTTCTACCCCCAACTATAGCTTAATAGCAGGACAAAAGATACATGATTGCCTAAGTGTGTATCATGCATGGCACATAACTGTCTGACTGTCTACTCAAATACAAGTATTCACTAATAATGACATTTAAAATTATATATATATATATGTATATTAATGTACATTTGGGCAACAACCATTCTTTTAAACATCTTTCATTAAATATGGCAAACAAGGAAGATTTATTTAATTATTATTTCATTTTCCAGAATCCTTAATTTTTTTTGATAAGATTAATGGAGTCCAGAAATTTTCCATAATTTTCATTGTACCAAGCACTTTTGGATATATATATATATATATATATATATATATATAAGATGAATTAGTAAATGAGCTGCATTATTGAACAAATTTTGGATAGGAAATTTTCACTCTATAATGCTTAACCTATAAGTTTAATATAAGATTTTGCTAAGAAGTTCTTGTTCTGACTCATTTCTAAAAATTTGACCTTATGACCAAACATCTGAATTTTGGGGCAATCTCATTTTGGTAAGACTGAGAGCTTTACAGGATCCACTTTTATTCAACACTGGAAGGAGATTAGTTAGGAATGCTTATCTTTTCCACAATTATCAAGACATCTACTACAAGGTTTAGTACAATACCTGTAACAAAGAATAAACACTATTCTGACTGTGACACATGAACACATACACATGAACACAGATCAGTATGTCTGTTGTGAATTTTTTATAGAATAACAATTCTGTTGCAAATTTGACATGCTGGATATCCTGGGATTTGAATCGAGCTGCCAGGAGTTGTTTCTATATGAAAACATTTGCTTACTCTTCATTGAAATGGAATGATCTTGAGGGTTCACTTTTATGTCAATTTGCTATAAAAAGTGAGAGAAAAGAAAACGTTTTCATATGGTTTCAAAGGAGTTTAAGTATACAGTTATTTATAGATTCTAAGTGAATATCATAACCATGAGACTTATTTGTACTGTCAATGTATATGATGACCTTTACTCTCACATATAAAAGTTTAGACAACTCACACACATGTCAGATGCAGGACCAGTGTTTAACATCAGTATATCAAAGTATTTACTATTAATGCTTACTCTCCACTTTGTTCAGAAAAGTTAACTGTTGACTCTTCTGGTACCATTTTTTTTATTGGCTTTTTTTTTACTGCCTCCTTTTAATACTGGCAGCTTTCACATGGAGTTGGTCTTTTGCTAAGGATTGCATTAATATAGAGTCCTGTAGGGAATAGAAATAGAAATAACAAGTTGAACTTTACCAGTAAATGCTTTTGTCAGTTCTTCTGTGGAAATAAAAGAAGAATTCTAGCACTTTATTGCTATAGCTGTTGGTACTATATTTTACATCACTGAGTTTTTCTTTAATGATGTGTCCCTTCGAGACACAGGCCACCATCACTCTGAATGGATTCTTTTTCTTTATTAATTGTGAATTACCATGAATGTTCTTGGGAAATATAGTGGAGCGGTTTCCTGTTGCTTTCTGATTTCTCAAACACAGGTAACTGGGATTCATTATCATAAGAACATATGATCATTTTAAGTACAGTTTTCAGATATGGAGAAAATTACCCTGCTTTTTGGAAGAATTTGATTTTGCAAACCCCATCAACAGGCCTTATATCCCATCATAAATTGAACAAAATGAGTACCATATGACTGTCACCTCTGCTGACATACATTGACCATTGTTACTAACACATAGTCTATGGAAAATAAAAAAATTAGAGTTGAAGATGTATGAACTTTTATTAAGGAATAGTGTAATGGTTATCTGCATAGAGAGTGAAATTGGTTTCTGAAAATATTCACTGACCCAATTTTACTCTTGGAGCAACCTGTGGTATGGTTTTCAAACACTTTCCAATAGTGCTGCATGGGATTGTTTCCTCGGACTAATATTATAAAGAAATCAACTCTGTGACAAACTGATATTGGTAAGATTCAAGATAAAAGTTGAATATATAATTGGTAATGAGAACCTAATTATATAAAAATGATCATTTTCTTAAATTATCTCAAACTGATATATTGACAATGCAAAAGCAATTATTAAGCCCATTTGTTTTAAGTTGTTATATGATAAAAAAAAGTTCAAACAATAATTAACAATATTGATACTTAATATTTTTCATATGAGTACAAGTCTTTTGTGATACATATAAAATTCAATTATTTGCTGCAAGATACTAAAAATATATAAAATGATCAGGCCACATATAGTTTTTTTTGCATAGCTCAAGATAAACATTGTATTTTCCTCCAGCAATTAGGCCATAGCATTTTCAATTGCTCATCAGTTTACATTTCATATATTTTATCCATTTATAGACCAGTAAAAAAATCAAACCGGATCAAAGACATTGATCCCTTTTCAATTTTATCAAGAAACACAATAATCAAAGTTTTGTAGCAAAACGGAAAACCCATTAAAGTATACTTTTGTTTAGCTATCTCTGTGGTGTCTTCACACTTTAAGTTTGACATCATTCTTTATCTCAAGTGTAAAGAAAAACATTTTGCATCTTATTTCACACATTTCCTTGGGAAGAAATGAATATGCAAGCTGGCGAGAATGCTTCTTTTTCTTGCACTTTGTGAGCTAAATACAATATATATAAGTGTGAGAAAATAATGGAAAAGGAATTTGTCAAGTAATGGAATTACTATGTGCATATTGATGAAGTGCATTTGTATTCGGCTACAATGAATGGTTATCATGTTGCTATCAGCAAAGGGCAAGTGAACATACTTGAAATTAAAATCAACTATTGCACCAAAAAAATAGAGAGAGAGAGAGAGACAGATAAAAAAAAAAAAAGAATTAAGCAATGGAAATTTTTAAAAACGTGAGAAAAATCTATTGCAAGAAGAAAAAGCTTAATATTTGTTAAGAGTGCTTAGAATTCATCATAGAGATGCCAAAAGCCATCTTTGGTTGTCACTGTTCTAATAATTCACTCTTGAAACTGTTTTTGTTCTTTTTAACTTTGAGAAGTTTCGGATATCATTGCAGATATGAAACACATTTGAAACAAATATACATTTAAATACTTCAAGGTATATAGCATGGCATTTTGAAAATTAATTTTTGAAAAGTGATTAATGAATAAAAATTTTTAAAATATGAAAATTGGAGATACCAAAATCAAGAAAGTACAAAAATTTAAATGTCTACAAATTGTTTTACCTGAGGAAGGAGAATGCAATACCAAAATTTAAAATTGTATTGGGATAGATAAAAAGATGTCTTTCAAAAGCTAAGTAATTATGATCACATATAATAACCATATTTACTGGCTTACAAGATGCACTGTTTCCCTTAAAAATATGTGTGCATCTTTCAAAATGAATGTAAGGCAATGCCAAGGCTCAAGTAAGCTTGAACAATCACCTAATTGGCTTGACTGATAGGGACGTGGATTTGTATAGAGTCATTACACTATAATGTTAGCTATCTATCTAATTCAGCCTTTTATATGATTTAACCTCAGCACTTAGCTGTTACAATTATTTCCAAGATTATAAACCTTCCTGGAGCTGAGCCACAAGCTTAACATGCTCTGTTTACTAGCAGCAACAGGAACCTTTCTGCTCTTGACTAGTATGTCATTGCTATACAAACAAAATCGGATGAATGATTAATGTAAACAATATGTAGTGCCAATATGTGAGGGACATATGGTGAATTTGTTGTTGCATGAGAATGACTTTTTTTTCTTAGTCAATTCTTTCCAATATTAGGGTGTGTTTTTCAAGTTGCAAATTATGGTAATAGGAAAAGTTTAGTCAAAAGTTTCTGATTTCATTCACAGATGAATTTCATTTCCTACTTATTCCACTGGCAAAAAGGAAGTTCCACTTACACAGCTTCTTCCGAGGAACTGTTGCTTTGTGGAACCAACTCCCAAGAAGATGCTTTCAACCACTGCAGTCTTAAGCTATTTCAAGTCTGGAGTTAACCATTATATTCTCTGTTGTATTCTTAAAGAAGGTTACAAACAGATGAAGGTTGTACTTGAGTGAAAGGAACAGCAACACAGACATAGATGAAAGAAAGAGAAGTTTATTGTAAAAGAGAATACACTACTGAAAGACAGAATCGGTTTGCAAGCTAGTAATTCCCGAATCAAGTCTGCCAGGTATATCCTGTGCTTACTATATACATCTACTGATATCCTCGGTCCACATAGGCGATAGGGAATGTGGGACATTACATTACAATATTCTCCACATCTCCCCTTAAACAGTTCCTTTTGTTCTGTAACCATATACCATGAGTAGGCTTTGTACATGGTGAACATCATTGTTGAAAATATTTAAGTTAAAAAAATCGTCCTCTTCAAGTTTATGGTCAGCTATTATCTATCCTACATATCCTTATAATCTGTACTTCTTTTATATTGGTACAACAATCTCATTCAGTAACCTTCTTTGTTTAGTGGTTAATAGGCCTTGTATTGGGTGAATATATAGTAAAAACAAAGATAAATGATTTACAACTTCTTTCAATTGTTAATGAAAAGATTTATGTTGATTAAAATATAATGAATTAATGATTATGTACACTCATGACATACTTTTCAGATTCATATTTTTTACAAATTTTGATTCAGCTCAAGTCAGAAGTTGAAATATTTTCTGTTCACAGTTCTTGATATCAAAATCTTGTAAAACACTTAAATCAAAATAAACAATGAACCATGAAAAGATGAAAGACAAAAAAATGAGAAAAATACTATATTCTTATTAATGTTTCCAAACTAGTGATTTTTGTTTTTTAATTCAATATATGATTTGCTGTAAATTGGAGTCACAGAAAACATCATCAAACTTAAGGTGATCAAATTAAAAAGAAATACCACAGATGACAGTTGTGTCAATTTTTGAATTATTTTGATAGAATCAGAACTTTTCAGATTAAGTATTACAATTTTTTTAGATGACATATTATCAATCAATACTAATTTTTTATTTGTTTTATCTTATTTCTACTGATTTTTATTGCAACATTCAGATCATTATACTGTAATCCTTAGATATGATGTTTAGATTGGGAAATTAGAAATTAATAATGAAATAAGGATTGTGAATCAATTAAAGAAATGATCCCAATTTTTAATGAAGGTAACCCTCTACATTGAGTGGCTCTTGGACCTTGTACTGGGGGCTATAATTTTAGATGATAATTTTCCTGAACTAACTGTTTATATTTCTAAAAGATTTGATAAGATATTTTAAATTAAAGCATTAATTTGTTATGCAAAATGAATTATTAATATAAATTATAATTTAATCATACCTAAATCTATATAAATTATTAATATAAATTATATAAATTTTAATCATAAATAAATGTATATAAAATCTATAAAATTATTAATATAAATTATAATTTAATCATACCTAAATCTATACAAATTATTAATATAAATTATAATTTAATCATACCTAAATCTATACAAATTATTAATATAAATTATAATTTAATCATACCTAAATCTATATAGGAATCATGTGTAATCTCTGTGATTAATGGAGACTAATATTATGAAGTCAATGTCAAGGAAGATCATGCAAGAAAATACATATTTAAGATTTAAAATTATTTATCCTTTTAAAGAATTCTATTGACTTGTATAATTTTATGTCATTTTTTACATGTTTTTCTCTTTCTCTTTCCTTCTTGAAATTATTTGAAAATAGAAAAAACAGTAGATGTTGGAAGCATAAAATTATATATGAATAAAAATAGTGAAGCAAAGCTGTTAATGGGTAAATAAAAAAACATGTTTTTATGTGTATTAAAAAGCAGTTTGACAAAAGTATTTGAAACAGAGTACTCTTATATATATATATATATATATATATATATATATAGTAAGGAAATGAATATACAACTATCTCTCTCTCTATATATATATATATATATATATATATATATATATATATAATTTAAGGTAAGTTACATTTATCAGTAAAAGTGCTCAATTTCAGGTATGGAGCATGTGGGAATATAATAGTTGATCTCAATATCTGTTCTTGTGTGTGGGTGTATATATATATATATATATATATATATAATCTGATGATTGTTGTTAGATGAAATTCAGACTTGCAGATTCCAGTATTATTGAATTATTAATACATACAGTGTGTGTATATGTGCACACTGGTGAATACGGAGAGGTCTATACATGTATGAGTTAGTAGAGGCCTTAAGCACTTTTAATTTCCCTATATTATTGTTAAATACAAAAACAACAGCATCTTAAAATTTGCCTAAATATTGCCCTGTACACACACACACATATATATATATATATATATATTTATTATTATTATTATTCAATAATAACAGAATTTGAAACTCAGAGTTTCATCTAACAACAATCATCAGATTATATATATATATATATATATATATATATATATATATACACACACATATATATATATCAAAAAAAGAGAAAGAATACAGTTCTCAGGCATTTACTTTAATAAAGAAAATGAAATAGTAGAATGTGATGAGTACCAACATCCTGAAGCTATGGATTAAATACCAGGATAGCAGTCAGTCAAGGAGAAGGACTACTCTAAATTCAAAATAGTAGAGGCCAAACAAAATACTATCAAGTACTTACTATAAGTAAGGAATTGAATCTCTGGAGTTAAAAATCACACATCTTGAGAGGACTTGGTATTAAAAATGTTTAGATTAGTATGGCACAAGACCACAGATGCAAAGCACTCATAAAACATGAACTCTTTATACTAGAAAATGGCTTGGCTATCTTGATAAACATTACTCTAAGTTAGGCACCTTATTATTTTACTTTACTTTTTAAATAATTAAAAAGCATTTGTGATAAATCCCTACAGATGTTTATTATTTCTCATAGTTCCTTGTATTTATCAGTTCATGAGTAATCTGGAAAAATGCTTGTTGATTAAAAGGCAACTTGTGTGAGTAATGTGCTACAGGCAGAGGCTTTCAACTTAAAGCTGCCCTCTTTTTGTACTTAAGATACACATGAAAAGATCTACTCACAACAAGTGATGTCTTTTATTGCATTTCCAATAAA
>CAHIKZ030002844.1:2552500-2617500 GCA_903632075.3 Acanthosepion pharaonis | reverse complement strand
AGATCAAATTTTACTGAAAAATGAGTTTTTCAAAAAGTCAACCATTATTTCTTGCAGTACGACATTTAATCACCAGGAAGAAAATGAAATATCTGAACACCTGATGATAAAGTCATTAATTTTCAATTAGGTTTCCTTTTGTGCTGTCTTTTTCTTTTTGACTCCAACATTCTAAAGTGCGTGCTTATCTTACACAGAACAAATTATCAGTAGTACAAGTACTGTTGTCCTTTATTTAAAAAAATTTTCAGCAATAAAATTCATTAATCTGAGTCACTTTCAAAGATCTTTTTTCTAAAGTTTAAAACAAATATAAACACTGTTTCTAGTATTACAGTTTGTTACCAGAAAAGAAAATTCATTCTTAAGCAGAAAAGTACATTCCTTCTATCTCTCCATGGTTGATGATTGGAAGAACAGAAAATGTTTTTTTATTCATGTGCTGTTTATCATAAATAGCTAAAGGCTGAGAAGCAATCAAATAATCTACACTGACTGATGAACTGAAATACCAGATCTCTTTAGAAACCATTCAGTCATTTAATATTAACAAAAGAAAAATAACCTAATCAAGACAATGGTGCATTAGTCCACTTCAAAGTATTCCGCTTGGGATATCATATATTTATTCTCATATCGCTTTGCAAAAGAGTCTTGGAAAAACTTTTTTGAGATTATCCTGTTTTCCTTTATCTCATCTCTATGTTGAAATCTTTATCATGCAGCATTTGCTTAGAAATACCAGAGGTATGAATCGGAATGTAATTTTAATCTAAGAAGAGTTTATCTGTGGTGACCCCAATATGCACTAGGTTCACTATAAGTGATACCAAAGTAAATTATGTACTCGGTGTCACTTTGGAATATCAAAAAAATATCCAACAGTTGACTGAGGAATTGACCTTAAAGTCACCAAGTGCAGATTTAAGCCTGAAACGATATTGGTAGATATATCAATATAAACAAGAAAGGGAAGCCAGTTGAAATGGAAATATATGCACACAAGAAAACCAAGTAACAGAAATTTATATAAATGTTCAACCTATAAGTGGAAAAGAGAATCCATTACACCCTCACAAGAGAAATACTGAATGTTTCAAAAAGGTCTGAAACTGCATACCTTGAATTTAGCTGATATTAATTTGGACAGAGTCCAGAAGTGAATAAACACTTATTTTATATATGGAAAAGTTAGTCCCATATTCTCCTCAGATGTTACTAACATAACATTACATTCATTCTAATGGAGATATTCAGATTTAAGTAAAACCAGAAGTTGCAAAGATCCAGATTTGAATTGTAATAGAGGGATGAAAGACATGAATGATTCAATGCTTTGCCAAAAAACTCTGCATGAAACAAGGAAGATGCCAGTCACCATTTTACCATAAATGTGGCTGTTTTCTTATTTCATTCATCAACCAACAAAAAAAATGGTGTAGTACACTATATTCATTGTCTGACTGAGAGGAATTTATTCATGAAAAACACCTTCATGATCAAATCAGCTCATCAATATGACCTTGACATTGCTCCAACTTTACTACCAGAAATATTTAAACATCATCAAATCAATGATTAATCAGAAAAAAATAAGGAAAAATATTTTAAGTGTTGAATACATTTGTTTGGAGCAAAGAGAGGAGAAACAAAGGCTTGCCACCAGGGAGAAGCATTGTCAATGGAAAGAAAACAACATGGCGACATCAGAGGAAAGTGTCTTCACATGCATTCACTGCAATTGATACTGTCACTCCCATGTGGGTCTGTACAGCCATAACTCTTTGAGTGCAGATCCAAGTTCTCTTGAGACCAATGAATGTCATATATATTTACTTACAACATTTTCCAAGATAAATTTGACTTCACAAGAGGCAAATTGTTTCCATTTGTTCTATTTCCCTGTTTATCTGTATGGATTATTTTGTGGGTAAGGTGGCTAGAAATATTGGCTTTATAATTAAGTGCTTATACTGTTTTTGTCAAAAGTCAGGATATCATTTTTCCTTCACCCCTGATATATTTGACTGATCTCTGATTGATATCAAAGGAAATAGGCTTCAAGACTGAGGCGTAGACTGCAACTGCTCACACCTAGTACTGATGCAATATGATGGAGAACCAACAAAACTTCATGTTATCATAAAGTTTACCGAGTACTCTCAGTTAGATGTAAGGATGCTATGGCTCAAATATCATGTCTGGACACAGGGTTATCATCTGATGAAGGTTTTGTTTTAACCACTGTAATGGTTAAGGTCATTGTATGAAGTTATACATATATAAAATAATAATGATACTGACTGATAAATGTAAGCAGGATTTCTGCCAATAAAATGCTTCCTTGCTATCTAGGGTAATAATTATTGCATCAAAAATACTGAAAATCATGGTACTTATCAGAGCTCAACTCCCAGTTTCACAATTCTTCACATACATTCTTATTTGAGTCCTAAAAAGTGAACACTCTCAAAGTCAATCCATGATAAATATAAGGAACTTTCAAAATATATAAATGATCTCTATTTTTTAACAAACATTGATGTATAAATATGAAATATCTTAAGATACACAGAAATGGGTTTGACTGATTTAAATTAAATTTTAACCATATTTTGGTTCAGCATTTTGATATTGATGAAATAGAACTTAATTTTAAGATAGCAAACAGGCTTTTTTTGAAGGTGCTTAAATTTTCTCAAAAAAGTATATATATTACATAAATTATATATATATATATATATATATATATATATATATGTGTGTGTGTGTGTGTGTGTGTGTGTGAATTACATTTGAAATTATTGTGAAATTCAGAAACGTTGAAACAAATTTACCATTATCATACAACTTTACATTCAAACTCCTTTCCTCACTGTTTCAACTCTTTTTTTTCCAAGTGTGTTGTACTCAATAACTAAGAAATTTGAACTAAATCCTTTATTCAATCCATGGGGAGGAATAATTCTCATTTCGCTTTCTATACTTAGTGGATATCCCATATCAAGCGATATTCTCCAGTGTTCATCTCTGTTATATTTGCCAGTTACTTCCATTGAATCAGATTATAGGACTTTTCCACACAGTCTAAACAAAGGATCAAACAAACAATGTCCAGTGAACCAGATATGCTTTAACTGATGCTTTAATTTTGCTATAAATGTTGATTTATACCAGAGAGTAAGAATTAGATGCATCTTGCTTGTAGCTTTTTAAGTAAAAAAAAATAGATTATGTCATTTTTTGAAGATTAACAATGTTCAAAACATGATAAATTCTTATGCTATTTTTAACAGATACATGGTGATAAGGTGAGGTATTTACTGGAGTTCTTTATATTATGAGTAAAAACTTTTAAACCTCTTACCACCATGCAAAAATATATTTAACTTCAGAGCCATATGCTGATGATTTGTGAGAGGCAACTCTACTGTCTTTATAGCATTAGATACATGAACTTTAAACACACAGATACATTCAGTCTGTTTCATAAAAGCAAGCTGTGACAATTCAAAAAGTAATTTTGTGCAGCAGTACATTCTTCTGATAATTTCCTGCCTAAAGGCAATTCTATAAATGTATGATATGTTGCAGCAGTTTCTAATAATTAAATAAATGAAATAGGTGGTGCTTCAAGTTGGTTTGTGGCTACTGCAATTACACCTTGTCTTTATCATTTGTTATGTTATTGTAAAAACTAGAGGTCATTGTAGGTAATGTCTGAGATATTAATATCCAGTTTCTTATCTTTTGCCTCAAGAATTTCTCATTACGACATCCATTAAGGAGGAGATTATCAATTATTCATAGAATGAAAGCTTTTTAAAATTTATCAGAAATCACTCAGGATTTCTTTCTTCAAAAAAAATAGATTTTCTAACATCATGGTGAAGATTGATAATAATGATGATGATGCACAAATTAAAAGTCTTCAGAATGGTCTAAGAATAACAAAAACAATAACAATGAAACAAATCTAATGAAAATTCTAATTATTGCTATTATGCAAACTTATGGTATACAATAGACGAGATATTTACTAAGTGAGGTACAGAGTTATTTGTTCAGAAAATTATGTCTGGGAGAGTGACTTGCCGACAAGTGAATTAAGAATCTGTATATCAAGAAGAAAAATAAAAATAATAACGAATGTGAGAAACAAATTTTTAGATGACAGAAATATGAACTCAATATAAACTGCAACATATAAAAAATAAAAATTTGGATTAACATTATGCACTAATATATTATCATATGTGCTGGATGCACATTTAGCATAGTGGCTATTGACCCAGAAGGTTTGATTGGTATGCCAAGTTCAAATTGCAATCAAATACCATTGGAAAGGTATAAATTTATCTCTTCTCTCAGTGATGATTTAATAGCAGCACAGACTGGGTACTCTAGATTTGATTAGTAACCAATCTCGAACAACAACTATAAATCCCAAACCACTTGAGAATGGGTCTCATAGTACTACTAATTCCAGAAAAGAGAGCAGCAGCAGCATGATATGACTGTGACTCTATTCTCCAGGGAAGTCTACTGAGTTGACATGCACATAAGCAATAATTTGCTTCTTGTATGAAATATAACAAATTAATACATTATTTACATTATTTGGACTATTGTCCTCATCTTTGTTGCCATATTTATTACAACATTTCACCCGTTATATGCTGTGGCCTTCTTCAGGTGGTTGGAATGTTGAACTTAACCCTTTAAGGACACATGGCACAGTGGATAAAGGCGTTGGTTAGATTCAGTGACAGGACCCAAACAGTGTGAGTTCAATACCTTGTTAAGGCAGTGGTTAACTTTGAGAGAGGAATTAACAGGAAATAACTGATAACTGACATCCATTAAACATGACACGTGGAACTAGAACAGCCTACCCCAGTGAGCAAAATAAAGGGTTCAGTTCGACATTCCAACCACCTGAAGAAGGCTGGAGCATACAATGGCTGAAACGTTGTAATAAATATGGCAACAAAGATGAGGGTAATAGTCCAAATAATGTAAATAGTGTACATAATATCTCATCTCAGAAATATAGACAGATAACAAATTAATAGTGTTTTCTTTTATAAGATACATTACCTCTTGAATAAATGAATTGAATGAGAGAATAAAAAATAATAGTGTTTGATTTATTAATTTGGTGATACGTTTGATTGAACAAGAGGTTCTAGAAAGGATTTTGTGACAGGAATTGACTATGCCTTCCAGCATAATAATTCAGATCTAAAATGATTCCAGCTCAAAATGCCCATGAAAAAGACAGGCACTACATTCTAATACAAACTAGAAAAGTATATAAAAACAAGCAGAATAACATAATAGATAATATGCTTCTCTACTATTTGCTACAAATTAACCAACTTAAAGCATCTTATGTAACAGTAATGAATAAAAAAAAATAGAATAAGAATAGAAATAATTACAATTATGTAGGTATCTTCTATGTAGACTGCATCACAAATGACACAGTGCAAGACACCATCAGACAAGGAACATATCAATTGTCAAGTAGAAAAAGCTGACATGGTATGGAATTGTCATAAGCGCCAACAATCTTTCCAATGCCATCCTACAAGGTTCAACAAAAAGAAGAGGAGGCAGACAGATGAAAAAATAGGCTGACAATGTCACTGAGGGGGTTGGAAAATTATTCACAGAGACTCACACAGTGGCATGCAACTAAGATATATGGAGGCATTGGATCATGTGTGCAGCAACCCTATGACATCACATTGTCATGGGACTGATGATAATTATGATGATGGCTATATAAATTATTGGTTGGATCAACTTGTAAGCATTAATATAAATCTAAATCAATATTTGAATTTCTGGGATTAGGAGTTATCATTATTTATTTATTGACATAGAAATTGTGAGTTTAATCTCTGGCTGGGTAGTACTGTGGCAACAGGGTGCTCAATAACTGAGTTATAACAAATAATAACAAAACAAAATATCCCTAGACATGGACAATGGAACAAGAAAAATGTACTGCTATAGATTAAAAAAGGTTAGCCAGATCAACAGGCACCTGAAGAAGGCAGGAGGGTACAACTGAAATGTTATAATAATTACAAAAAAGATGAAGACAACCATCCAAATCAGTACATCTGTAATTTGCTCATTCTATGCTTCTGCTTACTTTGTAGAAACTCTGTAAGTAATGACAACCATTAACATTCATAGGTACAGTTGTTCTGAAATGAACCCATATTTTTACTCTACAAAGCTGACATATTCAAAACATTGCAACATCATATTCAAGTTACCTTTATCTGATTGGTCAGTAGTGAATCTTTGCCTGAATTATTCATGTTTTTGAGTCAAAATCTCATATTTAAAACAGTTTTGTTTTACTTGCTGATTGGTGTACAAGCTTTAAACTATCAAAAACAGAGAAACATCATGTGTAACTATACTTCAAATATAAAAAGTACATAAACTGAATATATTTCACCATTTTTTTGTACATGTTTAGAGGTTAATGTCATCATGGAAGAAAAGTTATGGGTCTTCCATTTTCAAGTGTTTAGTTTGATTGTTTCCATAAAAGACACAATTAAAACAAAATAGTTTTATTTACAAATGACTAAGTTTTGTATCTTATAGCTATATAAAAAATAATTTAAATCTAATTCTTCTGTCATGATTTTTTTTCTTGTTTGGAGTATTTGGGCTACGAAGGGTACAATGCTTGCAGAATATTAAAATGAGAATTATCATTGAGAAGAATGTTCCATGCACAATCCATATCTAATTAAGCCTTGTTGACATATGACTGGGTGGAAAAATTAAAGCTTCATGCAAGTCTTCTACCAAATGCATTAAATTCAAACATTTAATTTCTATAAGCAGCTAATTTTAAAACTACATTCACATCCTTTAATTCATTTCAGGACACATTTTAAAGTTTCTAAGGAGATTTAACATAGAATAGACTGCATCAGAGGTAGTTTCACACAAAACCACAAATTGCTACAAAACCAAATACGAACCTGAGGCATGTTCTTAAATAACCTTGTCAGTAGGGTCACCTTACATGAATCCCTCATAAAAATTCACAATGTGGAATTAGTAAATACTAAACACTTCAAATTACTTGATATAGTTATCAGCTATAATAAATTTAGTATAGAAGATAAGGAAAGTGAACATGGAATAAACTGTGCTAGGGGTAGTTTTACTCAACACTACAAGTTATTACAACACCAAAACATTAACCTAAAAATTGAATTCATGTTCTTACATAGTATTGTCAAATTAAGACTTTCATATGGATGTCATGCATGACACCAAACCTGTTTAGAAATATCTAAACTGTCTTCTGTATACAACTAATTCCTAAGAGCAAAGGGTTAAAAATGTCTTTCAATGAATGAAGCCTAAGGGTCTTGGCAAAGACCATCCTACTTTGAACATCGTGGACTGGCATTATCACCAAGATTCACCAAGAACTATACTAAATATTTGAAACCATATAACTTAAGGATTACCAACAGTGGCAAAAACTGAACTGGATGGTGTATGTAACTCGAAGAGGAAATAATGATATAATCAAGATGTTGACATTTCACATTACTTAAAGTAAAAGGTTAGGAAGGAAATACCCATCAATACTGGAAAAATGATAACAGGGACTAGACTTGAGAAATCTATTTTCCTGAAAAATTGTTTTAAAAGAAAGATTTTATAAATTACAGCCAGAAGCAGTACTGGCTGCTTGGTCACTGAATGCCAAATGTTTCCTTATAGGGAAATGACTAATATTGTTATAAATTTTAAAATTACAAATTTTAGTAGATACTATTCTCTAGTTTTACATAAATGTTGAGACCAATTTTGGCACACTTGAATACTTACAGAAGATAATGAAATTGTACATTGGCTTATTTATACAAATATTTTGCATTTTCAATAATTTCTCTTTATAAACTGTATACTAGTTGCCATCTCAAGGCATTGCTATTTAACCCAAAGCTGGAGGGAAAAATGGATTCATATCATTGCCCTTGGATATTTGTATGAAAGTCAATAGTTGGCTAGAATTTGAACTAGGATTGCCAATTTCTCTTTATAAACCATTATACTACCCACACATCTAACCTGAAAATTATCAGTGTGCAAAAAATAAACCTAATTTAGCAAACCAGAGACTATCCACTTAGTTTTACTGATAGCAATCTTTGCAGTGCCTGTAATTTTGACAAGTAATATTATCCACAGCTAATTTGCTTAATTCCTTAGCCCAGTCACAAACTGAACTCAGTTTCCAAAATTATTCTGCATTTGAATAATCTTATCAACAGACCTAACTAAATTTGTTTCAGATCTATAAGCCAAACTTTCAAAAATAGATGTCTGCCTAGCAACATAAGTCAGCTTTGATGTGAACCAATTGAAATGTGTTCATTTCTTCTTAAGTTCTCTGTGTAAAACCTAAAAACTTTAAATAGAAACCTGGAAAATCAAAATCTTCTAAATCAATTGATATTAGCTTCCAGTTACTTTATAAAGTTTTGAAAATTTTATTTCCTTTCATTTTGGTGTTAATTCATTCAGATCATTATATTTAGGACAGATATGTCTGGCACCTAAAAAAATAAATATTATCAACTAAAAATGTTATGCATAGATCCAGTATACAAATAAAGAATATATGAAAACATTAAGTCCATAAGTTTGAAAAGTCAATATGTTGTTATTATTCAAACATTTAATGATCTCATATAAAACAATTATACAAAACTGGACTAAAAACCGTTGCTTGTTTAAAATATGGAAATATTTTCAGTTATTTATAAGCATGAAATTTAAAAGTTGAAAAATACAAATTTGAAATGTAATTACAAGAACATTATAAATGCTTAAAAATAGCTTATACCCCAAAATAACACAGTCTAAGAAAATCCAATAACTTATATTATAATGTTATAATAGAATAGAAGTAAAAATATTTCAAGATAAACTTGGGCAATGCACTCAAATTTGAATTTTAAAACAATGCAGATAATAATAAAAAATTTTCATTGGTGAAAGAAAGAATATAAATATAAAGTAAAGCATTGTAATGATTCTTTTAAAAGCCTAAATAAAACTTGCAAAACCCAATTAGATATTTTTTGCCTGAATTTCTCAAATAAGGAGTTATTATTTACATGATACTCAGACTAATATGCTCATCACAATATTTCAGTCAAGTAACATTCAGTGAATTCGGATCTGTGTTTACCAATGCATTAATCCTACAGTTTAAAATATTAAAGCATTGGCTAGTGAATTTGTTGGCATTGTAATTTTGAGTTCAATCCCCGGGCTGAGTATTACAGAGTAGGACTTAGTAGAAACAGGAAAAGCAATAATTGAGCATTCCTAAAAAAGAACAAGATGAATATCCTTAGACATAGAAAGCAGAATGAGAAAGCTCTATCAATATAGATTAAACAGAGGTTTTGTTTTGAAATTCCCTGAAGGTTATCTGTATTGATAGTAACTTGAAGAAGGCCAAAGAGCACAGTGGATGAAAGATTGTGATAATACCAACAATGATAAAAGCATTATTCCAACTGTACTAACAATATAAATAATTCTTATAAAATCCAGTCATATACTATGTGTGTATATATATATATATATATATACACACACAAACATATACATATTAGTTCCTAACAATAGAAAAAGGACAATGATAAGGATTTTTATCTACATGATGAATGCTATTGTAACAATAAATAAATAATAAAAAAGAACATACAAAGAAAGTTGAAAAAGTAATGTATTACAGACTGATCCTCTCAAATTACAAATGAGATATTCCAGTGTTATGATAATGCAAGGGCTATTTGTTTATTACCATCTAGTATTGCTTCCTGTTGCCATCACAACAGAATATCTTATTACTAATAATTGGGAAACCTGGCTGTGTGAATGAGGAATATTTTATGTTATATAATATTTTATATATTACAAATTCATTATTTTTGTATACTTCAGTCTTCACTGGGCACTAAACAACTTAAAAATAATGCTTCTTTATTTCCCACCTGCACCAGGGGTTGGTGTTCAAGCTATGGTAAAATTCAGAATTTCGGATGATGATTTTTAAGAAATAGTGGTTCTATTTACTTATGGCTTAAATTGTCTTTGATGAAATATAAAACTTATCACTATTTGCAGTAATATGGAGGTAAGCAAGTACTACAGCATCTGGGGTAAAAATTAGCCATCCAGAGTTGCATAAAAACCTGGGATGTATTTGGGGTGGGGGGAAGAAGTTGGCTCTTATATGGCATGAAAGACAGTATATAAATATGAATATTTTTTATCTTGTGTAAAAGAAGCAACTAAAGTCTAGCAAGAGAGAATTGGTAATATTAAAAACCCCAAATTTTTTACTTTTAATATCCTTCTTACATAAGTGATAGAATATACTGATTTTGATAGTATTGGTTCTCAAATAAACTGTTAGAATTAAAAATAATTATTTTAGCATAAATCTAAAGTGGAAACTAGGATCTTGTATTTGTTTCTTGTATTCAATACCATCTGTAATAGTGTAAAAAGATACCAAAATTACATTTGTGAAAAAGAACTGAGGCATAGCCAGAAACTTGTGTTATTCCTTGTGTTATATGTAATTAAATAACATCAAATATTCTACCCAACATATCTGTAAAGAGAAGCAATCTTTCAGAAAACAAATCTGATTTTTTTACTGGTTATTTTTCTGTCTTAATCAATACATCTAATAAATTATTAAATTTAATTATGAATTCAGAAATGCCAATATTCTTCATGCCATCAGCTATAAGCTCCATACATGAAGGCTTGATTATAGAGAAATTGATAAGATTTTACTTGCAATTTTGTTAAGGAAATTAATGACAACATTAAAACAGAATTGTCTACATTTTCTGAAATCTTAAGAATAGCTCTAGACAAGTTATCATAGTTTGATAGGTTTCAAGATTAGCAAATGTTATTCGATTATGGAAAATGCTTTCACAGTGAAAAAAGGAAAGGAATTATCAAGCTAAAATTACTGTTTACATTACTCAAAGAAAAATCCTCAATATTTATCTGAACACATTTTATGTAATAGGAAAATTCTTCAGAACAGATTTTTCTTTGCCCAATCTACAGATTATATGTATTGAATATAAATCAATTTTACAGTGTAAAAATATAGCTGAAAAAAAATCAGAATTTTTCAACTGAAAAAACTAACAGCTTTATATATATATATATATATACACACACACACACATATATCCATCATTGATAGCATGACTCGGAGTTTCATGCACAATGCAATCTTCACATACTAAGTATATACTGGCCATTATGTGATTTCAATTAAAAAGAAATATATCTGGTAATTGCAATATTGATGCAGTTATATATTATACTGGGATTATAGATTTTTAAGATAAACAGGATTTGTGTGTGTATATATATATATATATATATATATATATGTGTGTGTGTGTGTGTGTGTGTGTGTGTGTGTGTGTGTGTGAAAAAAATTAATGTTTTTTATTTTAGTGTTGTGAATATTCATTTTTTATTAAAGGGAGATTACTTGTTCTTTTTTATAAAATAACAACAAAATCTGGATCAATGTATTCAAGCAGATATTTATTTTTATGCTTATATGTAACCATCAATTCATTTATCTTGTTTAATAAGCTAGATTTATTTAAGTATTTTAAGATAACCATATTTCAACAAGACGTAAATTACATCTATTTCCTTACCCGTTATAAGATTTGGCTCTCGCTATAATACCACAGTTGATGAAAGGTGAATTATTATCATTGCCATAAATATATGTAGAAAGCAATGCTCTGTTGTATTACATTGAGCACTGTTTTATTTACACCAGCACTATATGTGTGATATATTACAAATAGATATATTATATATATAAGTGTATGCATGGTGGAGTAATGGATAGCAGCTTGGATTGAGGAATCAGAGAGCTGAGTTCAAATTCCAGCCAAGTCCATTACTTTCATTTATGTGCTAATACCCTTGGGAAAGGTATAAATCATCTTTCCCCAGCTATAGGTAAATAGCAGGATTGACCTGTTTTTTTTTTAAGCGTTTCACCCCAAGCAAGGCGGAAAGCCATTAGGTGTTACAGAAAATTTGGAGCAAGATCAGATAGGAGTGATAGAAGAAAGGATGAGGAGAAGAGTAGTGGATAGATCAAGGCAACTGGAGATACAGAGGCCAGTGAGAGAGAGAGAGTACCGGAAACGCCTTCCTAAACAAGAAACAAGGTGTAAGCCTAACCTTGGATGGCAACTGGTCTACCACAGAAAGAAATGGCAACCTACTGTGGGAAAAAATTTGCCTTGTAAGTCATGTATCAAAAGATACATGATTGCTTAAGTGTGTATCACGCATTGCACATAACTGACTGACTATTGTTAGTAATGTTTCATCTCTTGATACTAAACAATATAATTATAAAAACTACTTGTCTTAAAAATATTTTTTCAGGAATGCTCTTGTGGTGTTGGAAAGTTTTAGCTCATCCAAGAAGCCTATAAAAAGGTTTTATATTTAGTCAATCAAGAACTTTTCTTTATATACTCATATATAAGACACTGGTAAGTGAATTTACAAGTTAGTAAAAGTTCAATATTGATCCCCTTTAAACTTTTCATTTTTGACTTTATTATAAGTGCATTTGATGTTGTAGGGGGGACTGTACCCCTATTATTTATTTTGTGAAGATTAAAAACTCTTGACATCAGACAAGAGAGGAGAAGAAATAAGAGGGACATGAATCAAAGTAAATTATATTCACAAATATTTACATTTAGGTTTGTAAGAATGAATGAGTTGAGCGAAGGTTTGTCTTGTGAACATTCATGTCCTGTCTCTTGATGTGTGAGGCCGCAACTAACCGCTTTCTCGTGGGAAAAAAGTTTATATAGGATTTTGAACAACCCCACGATTTAGCGGCAAAAAAGGTTACACTCACCCCTGCCCTGATTGGCCGAATCAATCCAATCAGCGGACATTTAACATATCACATTCGTTTATTCAGTATACATTTGATTTAACGTATGTGAGCATATGTGAGCATGTGTGTGTATATGTGTGTGTGTGTGGACGTACAGTTCTACAATGTCTGCACAAGGTGTTTAATTTGTGTGGTTAGTGTAAATAACAGAACAAATTTTTGAAGGTGAACAAATCATATTTTTTATTTCTTATTGTTGTAAAATAAAATGAGATGCAACAGTGAGGCAATCTTCAGAGAATTAGGTGTCCTACTAGGATTTTCATCATTGACTAAACATCAGTTAGAAGAAAACAAAATGTATGATGCCTTCTAAAACCTCAGAAAAGTATTAAGAAACAAAAAAATTGGTAGAAGCAAAGAAAAGAGTATTAAATTCTTATATGTTGGACAATCTCAGATAAATAGGAAATTTAAGGCAACAAAAATATAGTTCTACAGAGGATGATGATAATACTGTTATAGACAAGCGTATGGTTGCAAGAAAGAAATACGACACCAGCAGAAATAGATTTACATGGTTTATTTCAACAGCAACGTGTGGGTTTGGGATAGCTACCTTGTGGTAAAGTTCATAAGCCGGCTTTGGATCTAGGTTGATCTCTCATAGTAGTTCACACATGTTGACGGTGGTTGATGCTCCTCTGCTGTCAGCTGCTGACCATGACAGGTCTCTATCCTGGGCACCTGTTGACTGCCTGTTGAACTTCCGTGTGACCCCTTTTATAGCATTTTTTATGGCTTAACAGGCTCGAAAAATGAAGTGAGTATAATTAGGAGGGAAGCATTTTTATTGGATGAAAAATAGAACACTTTAAATATTATTTTATTTTTCGACCGGAACACGTGTGTCAGGAACATTTGTAAATGAAGAAAATGGTCATTTTGTGACGGGGTTTTGTCCTGTTCACATCCAGCTCTCGCTCTTGAGTATTTGCCTGTAAATCAGCCGAGATATGTCTTATTTTATTTTATAACAATACCATGGACTGAGCATGATAAAGTTTTAGAGAATATGCAAACAAAAAGGGCACATACCTTGAACTGGAAATTTTCTAGGGGAAATAATGAGGGTAACACTCACAGGATATATTGAAGGCAAGAGTGACAGAGGAAAGTGGCAAATAAATTACCTAAATATTTGTGTAAATGGTCAGCAGAACAGAGATTAAGAGATATAGTAAAAAGACAAAACTTACTAAGAACTACAAAGGACAGGTAAATGTCGAGAGCCATGACCACACCCTCATTCTGAAGGAACATGGCACATTGAAGAAGGACTTTTCTTGTAAAATCTAATCCTTTAAAATAGTTTAAGTAAAAAAAAAAAATGAAATTCCAACCAAACAGGCATGACCATTTGAAGTAAAAATAATTACCTTTAAGCAGTCAAATTGATATAAATTTAACTAGATTATTTGCATTCTGAAAAGCAGGTAAATTCTTGGGCAAAACTACAAAATATGCTGATTTTGTCAGAAAAATAACTACCTGATACTTTGCATTTAATTGCTCAAGGAAAATAAAACTGAATTATTGATTTGGTCAATTTTTGCTTTTTGTCCCAGAAGCAAGACATTCTGTTTTGCATTGTCTTTTTTGCATTTAATAAGATTTGTTGATATAAACAAGTTGGCACAAAACTATATTTCTGGGCCGCCAATTAATCAAACACATGTGAATAACAGCTTGCAAGAAAAGTGTCAAAATATAGCTTTTCAGCATTTATAGCTCTCTGATCATTTTTCTGGAAATATTTTCTGGAAATGTACATGATATCATTAACAATCAATGACGAAATAACTACAGTTATATTAGCCAAAAATGTATTTAATAATGATTATGAAAATAGTTACCAATTTATTTTTTTAGTTCTACTGCATATATCTTTCCAAAATACTATTTGACATTCTCTTTTAGACTCAATGTACCAAAACATGACTTGAGGCAAGAACTGCCTAATCAAACTTCACTAAGAATTAGTAACAATAGGCACATTTTCATAATAGTATTCATAATACACATAGTTTTTACCTGTTGCTTATAGTCAGCACTCTCAAATGATTTAATCCTGTCTTTCACACCTGTGTAGTACCAATCTCTGTAGACCAAAATCCCATTTTTTTTGCTCTCTGCCTGTAAACAACTTCAGAATTTCCTAAGAAATGTCTGCTATTCCTTGCAGCAGATTTATGTAGACTCAATATAATTCTGTGCTTTCTAAAAGTTACTTGCTTATAACATTTCCTCAGATCACCTGAAGGGGAAGAAACAACCATATTTTACAGAATATAAGACACATGAACACATATAATGCATTTTCATTATGGTGGGTGAGGAAAAAAATTTCTTATATAAGATAGAGGGATTTTTTCTTCTCTTACTGTATTCCAAAGAAATAATGTATTTGGTATCCAGGCATTTATGTACACATACACAGAAAAATATATAGACATGAATGTTATATATATATATATATATATATATATATATATATATATATATGTGTGTGTGTGTGTGTGTGTGTATGTAGGTATGTGCAGGTGGAGGTGATGAAAAGTTCTCAATCTTGCGAAGAAACTCTTCATCTCAAAAATTTGATGTCTGGTCATTTGGTCAGATTTATGAAGTATAGTAAGCAAATACTTTTCAGTATTCCTTTGTGCATATATATATATATATATATATATATATATATATATATATATATATATATGTATGTATGCATGGCTCAAAAAATGCTTTTGCTTGATGGAAAAAATGGATGCAGTTTCAATTCCTGTTGGAGACACATTTTTTTTCTTTAGGTCTTCTCAATTTAGCCCAGTTGTGTCACTGTTCAATAAAATAAAAAACAGGGATAGCAACTTAAACATATACCCACCAAAAATCTTATATTTATAATAATATATATATATATATATTTTTTCTGTTTATACGTTATGTTTAGAGATACAAATATTTAAATAAATGCTCTGTTTATAATAAACTGTATTAACTACACTTACCAGCCTGAATGTCCAAGAAATTTTATAGAAAATATGTGTCTTCTGACAGGAATCCAACTTGTATCCTATATGGAACTCTCATTTGGCCTGACATGTTGTACCATTTAGCTACAGAGGAAGTAATGAGTTCTATGGGAGAGAATTTTTCTTCCTGTAGAGGTTTATCATATATTTAGTAACAATGATAAAATTAACCCATAACTGAATAAAATTTCCTTAAAATTTTTTAACACTCTACACTGCAGGCTAATGTTAATTTTAGGGTTGGTGAATATTAAATTTTAGAAAAATTCTCTTGAAAAAAATTGGATGTCCTGTGTTAAATAGTTTCAGCATCCTAACTTAGAAAGAATAAATTAAACCAAAGAATGTATCAAACTTATTAATTATTAAGTCTACTAAGTGAACACAAACATTTGGCCTCTTGTGTGTATGTATATATACATACATATGCTTATATGAATGCTTCAGTAATTTTCATATCTAGATAAGAAAATAGATGTTATATATATTGGCTGTAGCTGATGATTAATATTAAACAGTATTAATATTTTTAAAATAAAAAAATTTAAGTAAACAAGAATTGCAATGACAAAATACAAATTTTAAAAAATTTAGACACTAAAATACCTGTGACATATATATTTAAGACAAAAAGGAAATTCATCTTTGAAAATTATTCATTTGATAGTAATATGTATAATTGTATATTAAAAATATATTATTTATGCATTGTATATTAAATAAAAAATAATATATTTTTGCACCGCATATTAAATATATATTGAAGAATACTTTTAGTTTAAGAAAGTTTTTGGTATAAATATTATACATCTGTATTAAATACGAACTTGACTTTAAAGTTATAGTTTTTATCATTAGTTTTATTTTACTGTTTCATAATATTAAATAAAATGGTTAAATCAAGAAAAGTATTTTTCCAGTCTATAGATATTCAATTAAATTTTGGTTTTATATGACAAAGGAGCAAATAAATGATTTTAATTCTAATTTCCTCGAACCAAAAAAAGAGAAGTGCTTTAAATGTTAGATTTGTTTTTACATTAAAATTGTTTTAAAAGCAGAAATTTGAATGGTTTTCAACTATTAAAATTTTTTTAATATATGAAGATTATTTCATGAGAAGCCAAGAAACTTTATCACATTATATTCAATAGATTATATTAAGGAAATTATCAACATCTGCCCAGAAGAGAAGTAGAAATCTATAAATCTATTAGCAAAATATTAATTTATACTCACATTGTTATTTAATATATATATTTTTTTTAATTTGCAAAAATTATACAGAATTCTCTTAATTAAACAAATATATTCCAACTGAGATTCATCTTTTAATTTCCTATATTTGTTTTGAATTAAAAAAAGGAAAAAAAAATCATCCTTGTTAAAATAATTATGGAATATCTCAAATTAAAAAGGCTACCTACATGGATCTATCCTTCTGAAAGCCATCTCGGAATCCTTAATAGAAAGACTCAACCATGCACTATTTGTTTTCATTTCTGAGAATGGATCCACATCCCAAATCAGAAAAATGGGTAAAGAAGATATCGAGAAAGACTTTTTAGTTAGCATCAGAAAGAGATATTTTAAATTTGTAGGACAAATTTCTATAAGGAAAGAGAGTGTAGAAATTATGACACAGGACATATTTGAAGGCAAAAGGGACAATGGAAAGCAGCACATAACCTACCTAATAAGCTTTTGTAAAAGGTGGCAGAAAAGGGGATTAGGAGAGATAGCAAGAAGACAAACTTTATTAAGAGCTACAAAGGACAGGAAATTGTGGAGAGGCATTATCATCTATAGCACATAGAAGAAGTGTGATATCATTGGTAATTTGAAAGGTTCCATGATATTTTGCCTTGAACATCAAATAGGACACAAAATTACCCTAGATGTATATAAGTGGAACTTATATACATGATCTATTGCTAAAAATGCTGTAGAAATCGTTGGTTCCTTGTACTACTTCAGAAAGTACTTGATTCTTCTTGGTATGCTCCTTATTTATAAGAATCAGATCAAACCAATCATAGAAGACTATTGCCACATCTGTGCTGGAACTGTTCAGTCCTTACTTGTCAGCTTTCATAGAGTTCAAAAGGGTCTACACTGCCTTATGGGTGGTAAATATTTTCCACTTTACAACTCTTTTACTAGAGATGAAATGTTGCAAACCATTAATTACTCTATTGCTATTTCCGTGGCAATGTTCTGACAAGATACATTCATTAATTCTATCTGTTCACACCTCCACAGTTAAGATTCATCATGTCATGTACACTGAATCATCCTCATTGCTTTCATATTCTATTTGGACAGCTTTTTCCTGAAAGCCACAGCTTTGTGGAACAGAGAGGATACTTCTTTGATCACTACAATCTTACACTCTTCAAGTCTATGGTCATGATAGGCTCTTCTTACCTCTTATGTTCATACAACATTTAACCCTCTACCTTGAGTGGCTCTTGGGTCTTGCATTTGGTAAACAATTAGTAAAAAAGTAAATTTCATCACATTATTTTCAGGCTGCTATAACATAGTAACTTGAAGGTAGTACTCTGGTCATGTCGAATTTTGAAAATGCACCCATATACCTTATAAGACCTGTCATGCTATATACATTGAAGAAAACCACCTTTGTATTCCATTAGTGGAAGTTCTACTTGAAAAGAATCTTCCAATGAACTTCTACTTTGTGGAACTGACTCCCACGATGATGCTTCCCTAAGTATTATAATCTTAACCTGTTCAAGTTTAGGGTTAACTATTATCTTTCCAACAATATCTTAAAAAAACAAAGGCTTATAGTCTTACCACTCACACAACAGAATATCTGTAAGAATATCATGCTCATGAGGCACTTGTGCCATTTTGGTTCTTTATCCAAAACTCAGACAAAGGCAATCCATCACTGCCAGAATATCATGCCCATGAGGCACTTGTGCCATTTTGGTCCTTAATCCAAAACCCAGACCAAGGCAATCCATCACTGTCAGAATATCATGCCCATGTGAGGCACTTGTGCCATTTTGGTTCTTTATCCAAAACTCAGACCAAGGCAATCCATCACTGTCAGGATATCATGCCCATGCAGGCACTTGTGCCATTTTGGTCCATTCAGACCAAGGCAATCCATCACTGTCAGAATATCATGCCCATTCATCCAAAACCCAGACCAAGGCAATCCATCACTGTCAGAATATCATGCCCATGTGAGGCACTTGTGCCATTTTGGTTCTTTATCCAAACTCAGACCAAGGCAATCCATCACTGTCAGAATATCATGCTCATGCGAGGCACTTGTGCCATTTTGGTCATAATCAAAAGCCCAGACCAAGGCAATCCATCACTGTCAGAATATCATGCCCATGTGAGGCACTTGTGCCATTTTGGTTCTTTATCCAAAACTCAGACCAAGGGCAATCCATCACTGTCAGAATATCATGCTCATGCGAGGCACTTGTGCCATTTTGGTTCTTTATCCAAAACTCAGACCAAGGCAATCCATCACTGTCAGGATATCATTCATGTGAGGCACTTGTGCCATTTGGTCCTAATCCAAAACCCAGACCAAGGCAATCCATCACTGTCAGAATATCATGCCCATGTGAGGCACTTGTGCCATTTTGGTTCTTTATCCAAAACCCAGACCAAGGCAATCCATCACTGTCAGAATATCATGCTCATGCGAGGCACTTGTGCCATTTTGGTTCTTTATCCAAAACTCAGACCAAGGCAATCCATCACTGTCAGGATATCATGCTCATGCAGGCACTTGTGCCATTTGGTCCTTTTATCCAAAAAACCCAGACCAAGGCAATCCATCACTGTCAGAATATCATGCCCATGTGAGGCACTTGTGCCATTTTGGTTCTTTATCCAAAACTCAGACCAAGGCAATCCATCACTGTCAGGATATCATGCTCATGCGAGGCACTTGTGCCATTTTGGTTCTTTATCCAAAACCCAGACCAAGGCAATCCATCACTGTCAGAATATCATGCCCATGTGAGAGGCACTTGTGCCATTTGGTTCTTTATCCAAAACTCAGACCAAGGCAATCCATCACTGTCAGGATATCATGCTCATGCGAGGCACTTGTGCCATTTTGGTCCCTTAATCCAAAAACCCAGACCAAGGCAATCCATCACTGTCAGAATATCATGCCCATGTGAGGCACATTGCCATTTTGGTTCTTTATCAAAACTCAGACCAAGGCAATCCATCACTGTCAGAATATCATGCCCATGTGAGGCACTTGTGCCATTTTGGTCCTTAATCCAAAACCCAGACCAAGGCAATCCATCACTGTCAGAATATCATGCCCATGTGAGGCACTTGTGCCATTTTGGTTCTTTATCCAAAACTCAGACCAAGGCAATCCATCACTGTCAGAATATCATGCCCATGTGAGGCACTTGTGCCATTTTGGTCCTTAATCCAAAACCCAGACCAAGGCAATCCATCACTGTCAGAATATCATGCCCATGTGAGGACTTGTGCCATTTTGGTTCTTATCCAAAAACTCAGACCAAGGCAATCCATCACTGTCAGAATATCATGCTCATGTAGGCACTCATGTGCCATTTTGGTCCTAATCCAAAAAGACCAAGGCAATCCATCACTGTCAGAATATCATGCCCATTGCCATTTTGGTTCTTTATCCAAACTCAGACCAAGGCAATCCATTCAGGATATCATGCTCATTCGAGGCACTTGTGCCATTTTGGTCCTTAATCCAAAACCCAGACCAAAAAAATCCATCACTGTCAGAATATCATGCCCATGTGAGGCACTTGTGCCATTTTGGTTCTTTTATCCAAAACTCAGACAAGGCAATCCATCACTGTCAGAATATCATGCCCATGTGAGGCACTTGTGCCATTTTGGTCCTAATCCAAAACCCAGACCAAGGCAATCCATCACTGTCAGAATATCATGCCCATGTGAGGGCACTTGTGCCATTTTATTTATCCAAAACTCAGACCAAGGCAATCCATCACTGTCAGAATATCATGCCCATGCGAGGCACTTGTGCCATTTTGGTTCTTATCCAAAACTTGACCAAGCAATCCATCACTGTCAGGATATCATGCTTAGGCACTCCATTTTTGGTCCTAATCCAAAACCCAGACCAAGGCAATCCATCACTGTCAGAATATCATGCCCATGTGAGGCACTTGTGCCATTTTTAGTTCTTTATCCAAACTCAGACCAAGGCAATCCATCACTGTCAGGATATCATGCTCATGCGAGGCACTTGTGCCATTTTGGTCCTAATCCAAAACCCAGACCAAGGCAATCCATCACTGTCAGAATATCATGCCCATGTGAGGCACTTGTGCCATTTTTGGTTCTTATCCAAAACTCAGACCAAGGCAATCCATCACTGTCAGGATATCATGCCATGCGAGGCACTTGTGCCATTTGGTCCTTAATCCAAAACCCAGACCAAGGCAATCCATCACTGTCAGAATATCATGCCCATGTGAGGCACTTGTGCCATTTTGGTTCTTTATCCAAAACTCAGACCAAGGCAATCCATCACTGTCAGAATATCATGCTCATGCGAGGCACTTGTGCCATTTTGGTCCTTAATCCAAAAACCCAGACCAAGGCAATCCATCACTGTCAGAATAATGCCCATGTGAGGCACTTGTCATTTTTTGGTTCTTTATCCAAAACTCAGACCAAGGCAATCCATCACTGTCAGAATATCATGCCCATGTGAGGCACTTGTGCCATTTTGGTCCTTAATCCAAAACCCAGACCAAGGCAATCCATCACTGTCAGAATATCATGCCCATGTGAGGCACTTGTGCCATTTTGGTTCTTTATCCAAAACTCAGACCAAGGCAATCCATCACTGTCAGGATATCATGCTCATGCGAGGCACTTGTGCCATTTTGGTCCTTAATCCAAAACCCAGACCAAGGCAATCCATCACTGTCAGAATATCATGCCCATGTGAGGCACTTGTGCCATTTTGGTTCTTTATCCAAAACTCAGACCAAGGCAATCCATCACTGTCAGAATATCATGCCCATGTGAGGCACTTGTGCCATTTTGGTCCTAATCCAAACCCAGACCAAGGCAATCCATCACTGTCAGAATATCATGCCCATGTGAGGCACTTGTGCCATTTTGGTTCTTTATCCAAAACTCAGACCAAGGCAATCCATCACTGTCAGAATATCATGCCCATGTGAGGCACTTTGTGCCATTTTGGTCCTTAATCCAAAACCCAGACCAAGGCAATCCATCACTGTCAGAATATCATGCCCATGAGGCACTTGTGCCATTTTGGTTCTTTATCCAAAACTCAGACCAAGGCAATCCATCACTGTCAGAATATCATGCCCATGTGAGGCACTTGTGCCATTTTGGTCCTTAATCCAAAACTCAGACCAAGGCAATCCATCACTGTCAGAATATCATGCTCATGCGAGGCACTTGTGCCATTTTTGTTCTTTATCCAAAACCCAGACCAAGGCAATCCATCACTGTCAGAATATCATGCCCATGTGAGGCACTTGTGCCATTTTGGTCCTTAATCCAAAACCCAGACCAAGGCAATCCATCACTGTCAGAATATCATGCTCATGCGAGGCACTTGTGCCATTTTGGTCCTTAATCCAAAACCCAGACCAAGGCAATCCATCACTGTCAGAATATCATGCTCATGCGAGGCACTTGTGCCATTTTGGTCCTTAATCCAAAACCCAGACCAAGGCAATCCATCACTGTCAGAATATCATGCCCATGCGAGGCACTTGTGCCATTTTGGTTCTTTATCCAAAACTCAGACAAAGGCAATCCATCACTGTCAGAATATAATACCCATGAGAAGCATTCCGGCCAATTTCTGATCATTCTGACCCTGATCTGCACTTGTCATATTTCAGTTATCCTCTACCTTGAGTTGTTCTTGAGCCTTGCACTGGGTGAACAATAGTAAAAAAAACAAAACAAAAACCTTCTACATATAGAGAGACTTCTGTGAAATAAGGCACCTATGTTTTGTTCTTTGCACTCAGTTCAAAATGCTTTTGTAGATACTAATGTCTGGGTTGATGGTTAAAAGATTAAACTGATGATTTATAATTGTATAAATCAAACTGACACCTCCACTTATATTCTAGTCTGACTTTCATCTCGTCATTGCTCTAAACACCAGTTGGTCTCTTCCAGCAAAATTTACTAGTCATTATTTTAAAATAATTACTCAAACATAATTCTTTAAGTTGAATCGAATGATATAAATAACATCAGACACAATATATTAATATATATATATATAATGCTATGTGTTTGTGTATGCAAAATATATGGTACAATGAATATACATATATTTGCATTTACATACAGATAATTCATGAAAGTGTTTACAGAAACATATGTATATATTTGCTATATATAATCAAGTAAAGAGTTTTATATATATATATATATATATATATATATATATATATATATATATATACACACACATTTGTCTGAGTATAGTTTAAAATGCTTACAATTTGCTTGTGCATATATATGGGCATGTACATTTCCACATTGAATGTCTGTTCATAGATATAAATGTACACAGAAAAGATATGTCTCAGTGCAAATGAAGCTTTATACATGAACAGATATGTATTTCTCTATATGAATACATATGTATGTATGTAAGTAGAAAGCATAAATAGAAGCCCCTGAGAAAGATAGAGATGGTGGAACTGTGTGGAGAAAAGGACTGCTATGAGAATTATTGGGGGTAGAGATCATACATGTGCGTCTCGCACAAAAATATGTTTATGGTCCATTCTATGATCGCCTGATAAAAACAAGGCAATAACTTGAAGATTTAGAATGGAAGAAAACCATTTTGGATGAATTATTTGCCTCTGGGCCATTTCATTGAATGAATAAATCACATCAGATTAACTGGTTTTGTATGAACAAATCTTTGGTGCTGAAATTGTGAAGGGTAAAATTTTGTATTTCTTGAGCTAAGTATTAATGAAAATGCTGCCTTTCAAAATGATGTTCATATTCAGAGGAAAACATTTATAATATTCTTTTGTAACTTATTTAAATTTAATTCCTATTAATAAGGTGGGGATGTGAGTAGAAAAATGGTTAGCAACTTGATAACAGAAATTGGTTAGCAGAGTCAGAATTCTAGTTGAGTTTGCCACATTCACTTTTGCACAAATACCCTTGGAAAATGTATGAATCTATCTCTTCTCTCACTAGCTATAGATTAAATGACAGGGCAGTCTCTCTAGCCATGGTTGGCAACCAATCTCGGAGAAAGAAAACTGAATCTCAAACTAGCATGTAGCCCTGTACTGTGGTATATAAAATATATCCATTGAAAAGTTTATCGAGTTCACATTTAAATGCAGTGTAGAATTGAGGACTGTTTAATCTTGGCATGTTCAGGTGTACTACATTTCTTGGTTCCACCACTGTCTATCTTCCAATCTAGGGCCTGCTATTCCATATGCACTGAGCTGACTCATCCACATTCCCTTAATATTCCAATGGTGAAAAGTAAGTTATATGCAGATAGCTTCTTGCGCAAAACTGTTGCATTGGGAAACAAACACCTAAGAGGATGTCCACTCTGATCATTCAGCTTTCTTCAAGTTGATGGTCAAACCATATCTATCCTACATATCCTCATAATATGCACACCTTGCTCTCACCATGTATGTACAACATCTTCATTCAGTAAATTCTCCCTTGAGTGGTTCTTGGATGTTGTGAACAACTATACCAAAATAGCATTTGCACAAAAAATTAACAAGGCACTATGGATTTCAGACCTAAATCTGCAGAAAAAAATGAATTGAAATTATTTTGTACTTAGCAAAATAGCTATTTAGTACTTGTAGAAAAATCTTAAAATTATAAAAAATGAGTGCAAACACAATATACAGGGGTGTTTTATTTTAGTATTCCATTCATTGTTAGTTTTTTGTCAATATGTATATGATGAACTCTCTTGTCGATTTTAACGTATGAAGATCCAACAAACTCATTCAGTTTTTATGCTTTTGTCGTATGTGACACCTCAGTCTTGCTAGTGAACTGCATACAAGTCCACATATTGTGCAATAGTGAGGATCTGTGGACATAGCAGCAGAAACATTTGCTGATGCTTTTTGCCATTATTCTTTGTCTTTAGCTGATCAATACAACCAATACTCTAGCACAAGTATATCCAGTTAACCCTAGGCAAGGTAACCCACTCAAAGTTTGTATGGGGTATATTGACAGCTGAGAAGTTACTCTTTAGCTTGTATTTATACCTGAGCTGTCCAACATTCCTTTGTCTACTGTCAAGCTGGCTATACATGAGGGCCTTAGGTATTCTGTTGTCACTCATCCTTGTAACATGACCAGCCCACCAAGTGTGACTGCATCAGGAAAGTCTTAATTTCACCAATGTTGCATTTTGCAAGAAGATCGGCATTAGACACCCTATTGCCAAAAAGTATAGCCACAGATTGCATGATCAATATGATATACACACACACACACATATATATATATATATATATATATATATATAGTTTATAAAAAACTAGGTAATCCGTATGGGTAAACCTAAGGAGGATAAAATCCAGAGAGCTCAATGTAAATCCAGAGCAAATAATTTAAATAATCTTTATGAACCCCCAAAATAACACTTTCAAAGTAAAGCAAAATTACAGTGTCTGTTTCTAGCCTTTTTTTACAAAGAAAATTAGTGACACTTTTTCTCATATCTTCCTTCTCTCTTTTTCTCTCTATGGGTTTTTTCTTCTCTACCCCTTCAATATCAATATATAACTTCTGTTAAGTTAACCGTTTAAATGTGTCAATATCTGCTAACTCACTCATGTCTTCTCTCTCCCCCCTCACTTCCTCACTTCGTTAATTTACATATGTTTAATACGGCCCGTCAAAAATGTGTAAATTTTCTTTTCATTTTTTGTTTGGAAGTAAAGTCTGATGATCCGCAGTCCTTTAAAAGGGTTGTGGTGAAATAATTTATTACATAGAACTTTAAAGTGGTCTGTTTTTATTTAAATTATATATATATATATATATATATATACACATACACAAGAAACAAGTTATAAGAGTAGTTGTAATTATTATAAATATTCTATGAAATTTTAAGATTAGTGGCTGTTTTTAATCAACAAATTCTTTGAACCAATATCCTTATCATCTTTATCTCTATATTTGAATTCCTTTATTCATTTTAGGTGTACAATTCATCCAACCAAAATAAAGTGTCATACCATACATAATATATAACTCACTCCAGGTGATGCCAGAATATACTTTTACATTCTGAATGACATCATAGAAACTAGGTGCATCAACAGGCTGACCTGGGTGATAACCTCCTAGTCACCAAGTGCATATCTCTGCTTTACAGGACATCGGTGGCTGAACCTGGCTGATCCACATGATGGTCTCAGCTGTACCTAGGGTGTGAATGCATGGAAGAAACTGTATGACAGACCAATATATAAACATCCACACCAGAGGGAAGAAGGTACACAAGAATGTAGTATTCATGTTCAAAGAGGGCCTTGGCATGAATCCATTGGATAATGATAAATGACACAGTCTGGAGTGAATTAAAATGTAATGTTATGTATAATCAATTAAGTCTTAGGTTCCCATTAGTAATGAATGGTGATACTACACACATAGTTCAACATTTAGGTAACAGAGATTCCTGCCAACTGCATAAGAGAGTACTAGCCCAAAGTTTATTAATTTTGAAGTACTACTGAGATTTCTTTTTTTAATACAAAAATTTTCCTAATGTAAAGCCCGAGAGCCACTCAAAATGGTGAAGATAAAGAACATAACTAATAACTGATGCTTGACTTGATGAGATTAAGACTGTCATGTTCAGGAAAAAACTCATGCAGGAATCTATTCCACAGTGTAGCAGTAATTAGGAAACAGCTGAGTGAAAATTTCTCCTAACATTTGAAATATGGAGGAAATGATGGTAATTCAACTCTGTGGAAGTAGCAATAGGCTTGTGACATTGCATCTGTGGAAAAGATATTGCAGAATGGGTGAATAAGTCTTGTTCCACAAGATTGCATAAATGTTTTGAAATCTGTGAAGGCTGGAAAGTGAGGATTGAGCAGCACCAAACACAATATGGTAACAATAATTCATTTTTAGTCTAATCTGACTCTCATTAAGATAAAGGAGTCAGATACTCCCTGGAGTGACAGAATGTGCCTAGGATAATATATTCCGACCATACCAAAACTGTGCCTGAGCACAGAGTTATCATTTGATGAATGTTTTGTCAGAGACACTGTTACTGTATTTTTGCAGTCGTAGTCATATAAATGTATCTGTTATACCTGATAAAATTTCATTAAATATTGTAGTTACACAGTTATTTTCCATTTGTTAACCCAAGTTCAGAAAGATCTAAATTTAAATACTAATTTACCATTTTCTAATCAGTCAAATTAAATTCTGTCTCTGGACATGATGTTATGCAGTCATTTTGTACTTTCAATCAACAAAAGTGGTCAAAGGTTAGTGATTTCCATAATAATTCTAATGGTTAGTTTTATGTTCATTATATGTGCTCATTGTATGTTCACACCAAGAGTAACTGGTGGTTTACACTGGAAATTAAGTGACAGTAAGTCTTCTCAATATTTCAGAACTATTGTTACTATTTTGTTTCAGTACTGCTTTCATCTGGATGGTTCTAACTCTTCAACTGATTTCTGCTTTCCACTTTGTATTATCCAAAATCATCTAAAAGAAATCTCAAGAATGTGGCTTGGATTAAAGCACTTTTGCAGGCAACTATAAATTTGAGGGGAGAAATTAAAATACAGCATTTCTCTCAACAGAGGTTTACATTTGAAGTCACCATCAAATTGAACCTCATAATTTTATCTATCATTATTATTATTTTTTATAACCTGACAGACCCTCTATTCTGTTTATAAATGTGCAAAAATCAAATTACTTATGTGATGGACAAGTGAAAGGATAGAAGTAAGCATAAGAAATTAAAAGGGCTTTGGGAATGTATAAGAACTTTTAATAGAAAATAAAAATGCTACACATCTGGAAAACTTAGATAATACAATTTGCTCAACAATCTTCCAAGGAGAAGGAAACTCCAACAGAAACACTGCACCTTTAGAACCTTTTTGCAATTGTCTTACTTTACAGTAATATGGCATGCAAATCTGATTGGAAAGGTGGTCACATGTGCACACTACATTCCATCTCAAAACTTCACTAGTACAAGCCTGGGGGTTCTCAGTAGTCAAGGAAACTAAATTTTCTCCATTTGCAAAAATATTGTAATTTTATCCAAACAATGCTAAACCTAACAAGCATTGTAATTGTTATGGTCCAGGTTAGGACCAAGGAAGAACAACACGAACACAAGAATAGAAATAACGAAGGTATATTACACAAAATAATAATAAAATATGTGGAAGGTGTTAGTATGACTGTCAGTCTGGTTTGGAGTGAACTACTATCGGCTGGACTCGATTCAACCCTCTCTCTTGAGAGGCATAGTATACATAGTGTTAGGAAGAGTTCATTCTGTAGTTATAAGTAAGGACACATGACAGTAAACTTTGCTTAATTTTTGTAGATTGCTGTTGACTTTTTACCAATACTAAAAAGTTACCAGATAAAAGTGTGATTAAAATGTTTCCAGCTCTATTTTTGTATAATAATTGGAAAATCTGAGATGTGTCTTAGACATTTATTCATCTTTTAATTGCTTGTACATTGACACTTTTTAAAATTTTTTTTGTGAAATAGTGATGATTTTCATGAAAATCATAGCTGAATATAAAATGCATATTTGATACTATTTAGTGTTTATATTTAATGTAGCCCAAAGAGTAGAAGCTAGACAATGGATCAATGATGTTCATGACACAATAGATGCAAACAAATATCAGAAATGAGTTGAAATGTTTATAAAAGGAGACTTTGAAGTTAACAACAAAGAATACACTGTGAAGATCTCAGAACTTGGAAATTAATGAATTGGAAGAACATTTAAAGGAAGATTCAGCAGAAAAAACACATGAACTTATAGAAGAATGAAAGGTGAATCAGTCTAATCATTAGAATGATGCATTGGAAGAGAAAATACCTTTTCCTGATGAAATGGAAATTGACCGGAGTTTTCTTTCTGTAATGTTGTCTGTTTTCATATTCCAAATGCAATACAGCAAACTATCACGGAAATAGGATAGGAAATTCTTCCAAATGCCGTTTTTTTCCACACTTGTCACTTTTATTTAACTCTTTGCAATGCACCTTGTCTGGTTCCAAAAATGCCAAATGTCATTGACACCAAATGGGAATATTTGTTTTATAGTTAGTATGATGTCATAGAAAATTAGAAAAATACTTTGATCAATAATGATGCTATGAATTTCTATGAATAAAAAATTTGGGTAGAAATATGCTGAAAATCTTTGTATCATCCTTTCTGTCCCTCTCTTTACTCACACTTCAGTGTCTTTGTTAATGACCTACCTTGGTCTTTTATATCACCTCCTTGAAAATTATATAGAATAGGAAAATTTCATTAGAAACAAAGAAAAGAGTCTTGAAATGCTAGGTAATATTCACCCTCCTATGGAAGTAAATTCATAACAATTCCCTTACAACAGACTTGAAGTAAAAGAAATGTAGATCTACAGAAAGATGCTGATATATACAACAGACAGAACATGTGAGCAACAATAAAGTTTTAAGGATAGATACAGTAAGAAATATCAAAATTTATAGAAAGGATATTCTTTTTTTACTTTTCTGATTATTATTTTGAAAGATTCTTACATCTCTAAAAAAGCTTTTATTTTATGCAAAAATATTTATCTTTTGACATTCAATGTATTTAATTGAATACTAACCAAACATGAAGTATAATACAGTGAAAACTGCATATCAAAATTCAACTAATAACTATGTGTCAGTCTGCAGACTTAATTTAAATTTGTATATCAGAGGTACATTTTAGAGTGGATTTGAGAAACATTAAAATATATGAGAATTTTTTCATTAACCACTTTGAACTGAATTGAATGTAACAGAATATACAAGGGAAAATAAACTACACGTATTTATATGAAAATAATCTAACAGCTTTTTTGACTGACCTTTTGGTTGAGTTTAACTTTTATATTCTTAGATTCTCAAAGTTATACTTCCAACATTCAGACATTAAAATATGTATAGAAGTAAATAAATAAATTTTTATCACATAATTTCTCCATAAAAGTTTTCTGCATTAAACCAAGAAAACAAATTTTGACACTTTTAGCTTTTCTCAATAAATAAACTAAAAAAAAATCCACATTTATAAATCTCAAGACATATGCAAAATCACAAAGAACTTCAGCAAATAACAAAATCTGCATCAATTGAAGACTAAGAACAACTAGAACATGTAAATAGAAAGGAAAATAATGATATAATCAAGATGCTGATTTTCCAGATTACTTCAAACAAAAGGTCAGGAAGGTAACTCCCGTCAGTACTAGAAAAAGTGATGGCAGCTTGTGAACTTAAGAAGCCTATTTTCCTGAAAAATGTTTAAAGAAAAAGATTTTATAAATTTAGTAATGCTAACTGTTCTGGTAATTAATGTCAAATGTTCCCTGTATAGAATCATCTAATGTCACCCTTACCATTGTACTTCTAAAATACAATGTCAACATTTTTTCATAGAATAGGTAAGCTATTAATAAATAATAATGAGTTTATATTGACTCACATCCATGAATCAAAACATTTGTTTCTCAAAGGTAGATTCTTAAAATCATTCAGAATCACCATGATTGTTTTTGTTGAATAAGAGTCAAGAGAAAAGATGAATAGTTGTGCATATTTAGTTATTTTTATTCATTCTATTTTGTTTACTACAAGCTAACACTCCCAAAGCAACAAACAAAAAGATAAGGAAAGAAAATACTCCAAACAGATTTTTAAAAATGCCTTAGGCAGAAACAAACTGGAAAGTTGAGTTATTGACAGCTTGCCTCTTTTATAAAACTTCTTGTCAAATACAATGTGTTGAAGTTCTGGGATTTGGGAATAATGTAGGTTTTGAAATACTTGTCAGCATTTGGTAATAACAGGAAAGAAAAAATGTGTAGAAATCTTTTTGACTTCAATATTTGACAAGAGAACAGTTAATTTGCTTCAATAAGCATTAAAATAACTTTTAAAGGGAAATTTTTCCAAAGTACATTATTTACATAAACAAGATAATTTTATAATTATCTTGTTTGGCCAAGCAAATCTAATTTTGGGTTGACAAAAGATCTGCATCATAAATAGAGTAACAGAGAAAGTAACTGAAATAGGTTACTATTTAGTTTAAATAACAATTACAACAGAACAGTGTTAATAATAATGGTAATATTAGTAATTTCTTTATGAGGAAAAATTTGGTGTTCATTGACAGAGCAGCCAGTGCTACTTTTCATTGAAATTTATAAAATCTTTCTGTTACAATCATTTTTCAGGAAAATATGTTTCTCAAATCCCTTGACCATTATTGCTCTTTCTTAACCTTTTATTTGAAATAGTGTGGACCATCAACGTCTTGAATAGATCATTATTTTCTCTTTACATGTGATATCCATTTTAGCTCATGCTGTTGTTTAAATTCCTCATGTTCAATTTCTGTTATTTGGTAAAATTCTTTGGGATTCTGTAGCACCAATTCATAAAGTATAAAGGAGGATGATCCTCACTAAGACCTACAAGCTTCATTCACTTGAAACTATTTTTAACCACTGATCTTAGAAAGGAGCTGAATACAGATGAGATAATTCTGAATGAGTTTGGAGCTATACATGACTTCCATATGAAAGTCATCATCTAACAATGTTATTTGAAAATATAACTCAAGTTTTTAAGTTAACATTTGGGTTTTGTAGCAACTTGCAGTATTGTGTGAAACTAACCCTAGTGCAGCCTATTCTATGTTCAATTTCCTTTAGCTCTGATATTAAATTTGTTATAAATAATCCATACACCTAAGTATTTGAAGTGTTTAGCATTTATTAATTTCTCATCATTATGATGGATTCATGGTACTGCTTTTTTCTCCGATTCCAGATCATAGTTTCTGTTTTGAAAAGGTTTTGAGTTTTGAGTCCTATTTCTTGGAATACTTGGTAAAAGATGTTGCTTTTTGTTCAAAATCCTTTTTATCACAACTATGAATACCGATATCATCACAATAGCACCTAACTCATAATCAGGACATTGGCCTTCTTAGAGAAAGCAAGATAGACGTTTTATATTAGCAGATTCATTTGGGATGTGATATTTTTAAATTGGAATGAAAATAAACTTTAACATTCAGAAAATATGAAAGAAAGATTCCAAGTACTGCAATTCAGACTTAAGGCTTGAACAAAGATATTTAATGAAATTATAGCTTATTTATTTAAGTATAAATGGTAGAAAATGGAGAAAAAAAATAAAAGTGATATAAAAAAGCAATATTCAGGTAATGGAGATGGTCATAACAAAACAATGAGAATAATAACTAAATAAGCAAAATCATGTAATTCTTTGGAAAAGTAGTTTCCAGTTTTGTCCACAGGATTTAAAACCTCTTTAAGTATAGCATCAGAATGATTTTTAAAATCTTGGTTTGAATAGTGAAAATTTAATTATTGTCCAAAAGTCTGAGCTGAATTATTGTTATTATTTAATATATTATTCAAACTAGTATTCTTATCCTTTCTATTTTCACCACTTCATTTTGGCCATTGACCTCTCTTGACTTTCTTCCTTATCGGATATTTTGAAACAAGTCACTGTCATTATTCAATGCATTATTCAGACAAGCATTCTCATCCTTTCTATTTTTATCACTTCATTTTGGCCAATGATCTTCTTTGACCATCTTTATCTAAACTTCTGGGATAAGTCACTGTTATTATTTCAAATGCTATTCAAATTAAATTTTTTACCATTTTTGTTTTTATCACTAAATTCTGTTTAATGTCTACTTTGGCATTATGAATTGTTTCAAATACTGAGATGAGTGATTATTATTTTCCAAAGAGTTAGTTGTACTTATATTCTCGTTCTTGATTTTATCAATGCATTCATTTCTTACTAAAATAATATACTTTATCCACCTGAGGCTTTCTCTTTTAAATATGGTTCTTGATATGAGCATTAAAGATTCCTATAGACAAAAAATATTCAACCACCTGTACATCTGCACAGAATGACACTTATGTTAATTCTCCCATATTTTGCTACAAGCGTCTTCACTGTACTGAATTTCATGGTTTAAAATCAAATCAGCTAAACATACGGATATTTCTTAAGCTTAGATTAGTTTAGCACAAATCCAAAGATAATAGGAATTATGCCAATCTCTCAAGCAGAAGAGGCCTGAAATTGAAAATTACCAGTACTAAATTCTGTCACCTGTGGGAAAATATGCTACGATCTCATCTACCATGTTGATCTGTAACAATTTTTATTGTTACTGACTGGGCAAGTAAGGTAGTTATGCCATAGTGAATTTCTAAGTACTTACTAACACCTCTGTTCCTTAAACTATTTGTGGCACAACAGTGACAAGACCTTTATCAAGATATCTGAGAATGGAACAGATCCCATGAAGAGATTACTTGTTTCTTTTCTAAAGAGAATTTATGTGAAGTAAATATGTGGAATCTAAGCCAAAACTTGAGCTTGGTTTGCTAATTCTGAATTCTACACTGATAAACATTAAATAATTTGATCTATCAGTAACAGGAACAGCCCTGTATGCAAATTACAAATTTGAGATACCAAAATCAAACAAGTACAACATTTTAAATATCTGGGAAGTAGACAGTGAAATTTAAAAGGGATAGTGAATGGAGACTTTCAAAAGCTCAGCAAAGTATTAAGAAACAGGAAAATTTCATTAGAAACAACGAAAAGTGTACTGAACTGTTATGTAATATCAGTCCTCTTATATGGCAGTGAATGATAGACAATCTTGTCACAGATGAAGAAGAGACGTGATGCAACAGAAATGTGGTTCTAGAGAAGGATGTTGAGAATACAATGGAAAAAAACATATGAGCAAGTTTCAGAGAAATAAAAACAAAAAAGGACACTCCTACTTAACATCAGAAACAGATATTTGAGATTTCTAGTACACATAATGAGGAAAGAGGGATTGGAACATTTGGTACTCACAGGACATATTGAAGACACAAGAAAACAATGCATAACCTACCTAGCAAGCTTGTGTAAATGGCTGGCAGAACAGAGTTTAGGAGAGATAATAAAAGTACAAAATTTATTAAAAGCTATGAAGGACAAGAAACTGTGATATACCCATGTTCTGAAGGGACATGGCATATAGAAAAAGAATGATTTCATATAAAATAGTTACTTCAAATATTTTGAGCTTGAAAAGAGTCACATTTTCAGACAGTGGATTATTATTTCATTTGATTGCCTTATTATAATGTGTGTATGTGTGAACAAATTTATGAGATCATTTTTGATAAATACTGATCATTATCAGTACAGTTTAATGTGATACAGAGGAAATTAAATGTAAGGTATTGTTTGTTCCTGTACATATGATGTTGTTTATTACTGTGTCTTGTAAATAAACTAAACAACATCAAATGTTCAATAGAATTTAGTCATGAAACAGAAACAAATAATACATTACTTTCCTAGAAAAGTCTAATTAAAACTGATAATGATCTAAAACTGTCTGCTGTGTGTGTATATATATGTTTGTGTGTGTGCATGTGTTATATCCCAGGTTGTTGAGATGAACAAAAATAGACAGCTGTATTTTAACACATAATAAAACAACTTTTATTCATTTACTACCTGAGAACAGCAAGGATTAGTTTTGATTTAAGCCATGAATGCCATGTGCATGTCAGCTTGTCACCATGTTGAATTCAGAAGTGTCTGCTCTGACTAGTGGACAGGGGATGTAACTCAATTGTATTTTGAGTTATCGTCCTTTATAGGAAGAAATAAGTTAGCACCCCCTAACTAATATATATATATATATATATATATATATATGGATGGATGTGTGATGGTATGATGGATAGAGGTTAGGGATGAAAGAGCAGAGTATGAAGTTTGAATTTCAGTCGTTCAGTTTGTTACTTGCAAATACCCTTGGGAAAGATAGGAATACATCTCTTTTCCCCACAAGCTATGAGTGAATAGCAGACTGGACCATATAGCCTTGGTTGGAAACCAGTCTAGGAGATGGAAACTGATTTAAAATCTCAGGAGAGCCATTTGGAGATCTTGTGAAACACTAGTGCACAAGTTTTCTATATTTGGTTCTTCCAAAAAGTATGGTTGCTTCTGCACAAGCCTTCACTATTATAATCAAATTATATGTGTGGATAGTCTAGCTGTTCAGTTAAAAAAACTGAGCTACTGGACCCTCATTTCTTGAAAATGATGGGTGAGTTCATTTTATATATATATATATATATATGTATATATTTGAATTTGTAGGTCTGATGAATTGGATCATGATTATGATTCCAATGTAATAAATTATAACCATGGAATATTAGTGTTTGAGCCTTATATAATTTTAAATATTATATTTAGTGGATCCACATATTTAAATAGACATTCCTATTTTTAAGCAGTATAAACGTATGTCTACCAACTTGTTTATTTCAGAGTCTTAATAAAGAAGATATGCCTTCAGGCACAGTTGAAACTTGCATTTCCTTTGTAGGGGAAACCACCATTAAGGCTTGCTTTTAGACTACTCATCAATGAAAAGCCTACAGTGAAGTAAACTACTATTACCTTATTTAAGAAATACACATGTCTTTTTTCAGATTTGTCAAAACCCATATTGCTTTTATTTTCATATCCAAAATGTAAAGAACATAATTTTTAGGGAATTAATGAATTTTTTTATTCATAATCCACATTATTTCTTATTACTTGTGAATACACATGAGCAGACATCCCTGGTTTTAAGCAGTGTAAAACACACACACACACACACACTATATATATATATATATATATATATATATATATATATATATATATATATATATATATATATATATATAAACATCTTCATTTTGATGAATATTTTCTTGTGATTTAAATTTCAGAAAAAATAAATATCAAAACAATTCATGATTGACCAATGGGAATCCAAATCAGAAATTCAAATATCACACTGTTATTGAATTTTCTTACTCTGGAACAAATTCTGCTCCAGGAAATCATAGATCATCACATAGAAAATGTCTACAATGAAGTTATACTGATAAGTCTTGTCAAGGAAGGAGGCTCCTAGAAGGTTAAATTTGGTCAGAACAACCTATGGAAGCAACCTTTGTTGGAAAATAAAAAATATTTAAAGAAAAGTAAAATAAAAAAAACAAACGTATTATTTTCCTGTTGTTACATCATTAAAAATGTTGAGTTCAAACTTTTGGAATGTCTATTGTATGTAATTCGATATTCTGAATTATTTTTAATTCCATATTTTATTTATTTTTCGTGGCTGGCATTATATTAAATTAAATGTCTTTTTCTAACCCTAAAGCTTCCCTGTTACTCACATGTTAATTCTATGAAAATTTCAGTATCCTTCTCTAGAATGACATCTCTGTTACTTTTCTTGATCTATGAGGAGATTGTTTAGTATTGATTGCCATGTCAGAGGACTAGTGATTACATTGCAGTTTAACTCTATTTTTTGTTTTCTTTTTCTCATATTCTTTCACACTTAGTAACCCCTTTTATCTTAGTGGCTTTATTGCTTTGCATGGGGGTGAAATAATTAAAAAAAGCCAAAATCTATTTTTATAGACTTCATGAATTCTTTTCATGTTAAAATTTTATGTAAGTTTTCTAGCAGATGAGAGATAAGCACTAAATGATTGACTTTATGAATTCATATTTTTATATCTTTTCTCACGAAATGAACTATGGAAATTTTTGTATCTACTTATTTCATATCTATGATCTTTTTTTTTGATGTGACTATATAAGATATATATATATAATGAATGAAGCATCTTTAAAAATCTATTCAGTCAGGTTATAATTTATTTCATGGACTTCAAATGTCCATCTCTTCAGACCAGTTTAACATAAATAAATTTTATTTATGCAAAACTGTTCTGAAGAGATGGACATTTGAGGGCCATGAAATAAATAATAACCTGACTGAATGGATTAAGGATTCTATATTCATTATTATATTGCCCTGTTCTTATATTGAGCTCTCTTTGGATTTATAACTCCTTGGAATTATCCCTACTAATCATCAAGTGATATTATATATATATATATATAATATCACTTGGATGAATTAAAAACTAGACATATTTCTTTAAGAAATGTGACTTGTTGTATCAAAGAAGTCTGTATCAGATGATTGTCAATGTAAACGTTTTTTTTTTTTATATAAAATAATTATTAGCAGATATTTTAAAAGAAAATCAATCAAAAAACATTCATAGAAAGACTCAGAATCTTTTGAACACAATTTTTTTGTTAAAAATATGCATATCTACAAAAACACACATCCATAAATTGAGAGAAAGGTAAAAAATAGCCCAAAGGAAATGCATAAAAGTTTTGGAGCATATGGTGCAGTTTCAAATCCAACAATTGCCAACATGAGTCATATAGTGTAAATATCCTCAGGTAACATATGTACCTTGCATGAAACTTCTATTATTCCTACTCAACCATATACTGGTTCAAATATGGCTGTATGCAGAACCAATGATAATTGCCTATGTATCTGAAAAGGAATATTTAAGAAAACTCTTCAGTTTCAAGTTGAAGGTCACAGAAACACCACATATAACTGCAGAATATCAAAAGTTCTCACAGGTGAGAGCATAAATATTATATGTGCATGCATACACACATACACCATTTCATGCTTATATATATATATATATATATATACAAACATACACCATTTCATGCTTATATATATATATATATATATATATATATATATATATACAAACATACACCATTTCATGCTTATATATATATATATATATATATATACAAACATACACCATTCATGCTTATATATATATATATATATATATATATATACACACACACAAACATACACCATTTCATGCTTATATATATATATATATATATATATATATATATACACAAACATACACCATTTCATGCTTATATATATATATATATACACAAACATTCATTTCATGCTTATATATATATATATATATATATATATATATATATATATATATACACAAACATACACCATTCATGTATATATATATATATATATATATATATACAAACATACACCATTTCATGCTTATATATATATATATATATATATATATACACACATATACACCATTTCATGCTTATATATATATATATATACACACAAAATATACACCATTTCATGCTTATATATATATATACATATATATATATATATATATATATATATATACACACAAACATACACCATTTCATGCTTATATATATATATATACAAACATACATACACCAATATTGGCAAGCCATTTGCTATAATTATATACAGATTTGTGCCTTAAAATGTACCAACCAATTAGTTAAATGCATCTCAATGGTCAATCTTCCAAAAGAAACTCAAGAGATACTCAAGGCTGAGAGTTACTGTGTTATATTATCATAGGAGGAAATAAGAATCTGAGTATATGGTGGATAGATAATGACTAATTCAAATAAATTAGAGTGTAATGTTCTAGAAAGCATCTATATGGATGTCTGTTTCACAATAGTTGTTCTTGGGAAGAAAGTTTTACAGTAGAATTCCTTTCTTACTAAAGGAATATGTAGGGAGTGAGAGTTATTCAACCTTGTGGATGTAGTAAGGCAGGTCTTGACTGTAAAGTACTAAAGAATGGAGCTCATTGGAACATTTGCTATGGAAGAAGTTATAGCAGAATATTTTATGTTTACTAGATTGATTTATATGCTACGTCAAATGATTACACACTGTCTCAAATTATTTTTCCTAATTTTTATAAAAACAAAGAATAGATTCACAGAAATAATAGTACCATTAATATACAGAATATATCCTATAATGTACTTATAAATCATAGTAGTTTATATGCCATTCTTATGGTGTAGCAACAATTTTATGAATTTTATCTGATTTTACAAGTTTGACATTATCCATGTTGCTGAAACTACAATAAACATAATGTTGCATTACAAAATTATAATTATAGAGTCAGTGAGATAAATTTCTCAACTTGAACTTATCAGAGCACCATCTTGGATCCTCAGTGGAACTCTTCAAATGTTGGTATTACCTTCCAGTGATTTTTGTAGTTTTCTGTTGAATTTTACCTTTTGATACCTATAAATTTATTAAACATTTCTTTTTATCCACCAATTCAATTTTACAACCCATATTCAAGTTTCAAACTGACAATGTGGTTATTAATTTGAGACATCAAAATTCTGGAAATTTTAAAGAAATGGCTGTTGTTTGTTTACATCTGCACCAAATTAATTAACTTCTGTTCTAACTGCACAGATAATGTTTTCCATCACTTAACAAATAGACATTTTGATTCCAATAAATATGTACTTTATATATCATCATAAAGTGGCTAATAATGTGAGACACATTGCATATATAAAATGACTGAATGCTTAAATTATACTTTTAGTTAAACTGTTTGTAACATGTATATTCCAAAGTCATTTTCATGATTATATGTGCATATATATGAGCATAAATATATATATTCTTATGATAATTTATATATTATAAGATAAGACTTAAGAAATTGTATTACCATGACGTTATTTGACAAACAATCAAAGCAGACCTTGCAAGAACAGAAACTCTCCAAAGAGGTTACTCAGTTGACAATGAGACACCACTGAGTGAACTTGTATACTGAGAGATCATTGAATTCATTATGAGAATGTGTGTCTGTCTATCTAATGCAAGTTGTTGTTCAAAACAGAACTGTCAGCATCCTATACTCTAGATTTGGATCCCTGCAAACTGACATTCCTCAAAGCTAAAATTGATGTTGAAAGGTAAATCTCAGATCATGTATAAGAGTAAAGAAAATATGATGAAACAGTTGATGATGATCCAAAAGAATGAAAGTCCTTTACAGACAGACTTTGGAAAAGGAGAGAAATGTTGGAATAGGAACATCACTTTCCAAGAAAGTACTTTGAAGCCGACTAAGTTACCATTACTCTAGGAAGGCTATTTTTCAATATTATTATTATTATTATATGATTTAATGCATTCTTAACAGACTTTGTACATAATACCCTCTAAAGAAATAACTGACAGTCTCATCTTTTTCCAAAGAATTTGTTCATTTGTATTATATATGAAAAATGTTCTTTGGATAAATTCTGAAATGCTTTGTGTATACCTTAGGCTTGATTTAATCTCTAAAAACAATAAAATTTTATAAAGGAACATTTGTAATAGAAAAGTTTATTGTTATACCCATGTAATAATTTTCTGAGGGGATATTGAAACATCCTCAGCCTGCCCCATTTCCTAATATCTAACCAAATGGCCAAGTGTCAATGATTTGGGGGGTGAAAAGCTTTTAGGATTTTTCAGCACATCTTTGTATAAGTGAAAAGTTTTCAGTTGTATTCACATGAACAATAGTAACGCGATTTCAAGAATCAATTTCCCAGATTCAAACAGTCTGAGATTGATTAATAGATAAAACAAATAAATAAAATTTTCAGTCTAAATCGGTTAATTAATATCAATCTAAACAGATTAAGTAATTATAAAATTCTACTTTGGTTGTAGACACTTTGAAATTAGTCAAAGGTTTCCTGGAAAACTTTCTGACCAATTAAGAAAGGAATCATTGTGGTCATTTGTTTTATAGACACTCAAACCCTTTAAAAGATTCTTACTTAATTTCTTATTGCAGGTTGGGTGTGGTTAGATTTTTCATTCAATATATTCTTATCTCTTTTGGTGTTACAGAGTTGAAGATAAGAGACATTAACAAGGAAAGTGACATCACTCAATTTCTTGGCTGCATTGAAAAATATCTGATTCACTTATAATAGAAATATAAATCAAATTCCTATTTATCAGTTCTGTCTTTGTAATGTCTCAAAAAACAATTATGATATTCATCAACAGGATAATTATTTTAACCTGTTTTTCTTCCTCAGCTTCATTCCTGAATATAGTGCCCAGACATGATAGAAAATCTTTTTTCTTATTTAAGTTTACATGACTTTACTGTACATTACTGTTTCATCATTCTTGCCATTTCACAAAACCTTGAATACACTCACATTTTATTAGATTGACAACCAAATCCCAACAAGAAGATTGGACACAATAAAATAGCCTAGTGGATATTATTTTAAGCATTTCATCCCAATCAAGACAAGAGAGCTACTAGTACACAAGGAGTTACAGAGAATGAAAGTAAGAGAAAAGACTGGGTATGGGAGGTGGGTGAAGAAATGATAAAAAGAAGAACAAGGATCAAGGCATCATTATAGCATTGGTTTGTGAATTTGGTGGTATAGTGATTGTGAGTTCAATCTCTGGGCCAAGTAGTACAAACTGGAAATAGGGTAATTAATAAGTAAGCAGTACTAAATAAGATATCTCTTAACATGGGCAGCAGGATGAGAACAATCTATCCCTGTGGATTAAATTACAGGTTCACTTTGAAATTTCCTGAAGGTTACCTGAACGTCATCAACAGATAGCTGAAGGAGACCAGAGGTCATAAAAGCCAAAATGCTGTGACAATAATAAGAGGACATTAATCTGACTGTAAATAATGTTAGTTCCTCTTTCCAGAAATTTAAACAGAAAGTACTAGAAACTGTCAAATCATGAGTATAGGTGTTCTAGCAGAAAATAGACTGAAGATCAAAAAAGGTAAAAATAAAATATATATATATATATATATATATATATATATATATATATATGAATCTCACTTGAGAACTGAAGAAACTTGAGCACATAAAGATAAGGGTGGTGCATTTAGAACTTTTCCAAAGTTGAAAGAGGAGAATAAGTTACTATCCATGCCATAATAATGGAGGTGGTCAGCAAGTGTATTAAATAAGAAACTGGAGATATAAGTACAATTACTTCCCATTGATGACATATCTACTTTGAACATGCATATGCATAATTATATGCAGGTGATATAATGATTATCAGCATATAGAATGATGTCAGCAGGCCAAGTTCAAATTTTGTTGAAGGCTGTTGTAGTTACATGATATTATTGAGAAAATCCATCTCTCTTTTTCTTGCTATGTGTAAATAATAAGGTAGAATGAACTGTATGTATAGTCATGTTAAAGCAACTAGTCTAAGAGAAGTAAATATTTTAAATCAAAATGATGAAGTAGCCAATAAAAGTCCAATAAGTTCAGGGATTCAAAAATATAAAAAAGCATCTTTGAATAACTATAACAGCTTATATCTTGAAGGGACCGGGTATTATATATATATATATATTTTTACTCCTGTAGTTCACTGTTACTAACAAGCAGGAATTTCTTTTCTCCTGATGATGACCACTTTGGCCAAAACTAGTTGATATACAAATCAGTGTGTCTGAAATTTTAATTTTATAACATTGTTTTATTGTTCAAGACACACACGCACACATATATATAATAAATAAAAAGTTCAAAATTTATCTCTGAAATTAAAGTTTTACAGAAATTACTCCATTAATCATGAGACCAAACAAATCAATTATATTTATTAACAGATATGCTATTTAATTTAAAATGCAGTAAACTTTTTAACTTTTTAATTAATTTACTTGTTTTATTTTTGTAATATTAAGTATTTTACCTTAAAAATGTTATCCTCCAGTGTTCAACAGTTCTGTGTAAAAACAATCTTTCTTTTATTATTACTATATATATAATTTTATAAGAACTTGGATGTGTCATGTGAATCCAAGTTGTAGTATTTATATAAAATGTTAAAATCCAGATGTCACAGTCTGACATTTAAAAGGTTATTTTGTATATTTAGCAAAAGTCATAGTGCAGTTAATTGCAAGTACCTTTAAGATTATAAGTGCTAAATGTGTACACAAATACCTTTATATTTTATTTTTTTGTCTCAGACAATGTTTCAAGCCGCAGTGGATTCAGGCATAAGTTATGTTCTTTCATCAGCAAGAAGAAAAATTTCATAAGAAACAAAGAAAAGCATGCTGAACTGATATGTAATATCAGTCCTTCTAAATGGCAGTGGATGTGGGATAATTTCCTCACAGATAAAGAAGAGACTTGAGGCAACAGAAATGTAGTTCTACAGAAGGATACTGAGAATACCATGGACTGAATATGTTAGTAACAAGAAAGTTTTAAGGAAATTGAAAAGAAAAAGGATACTTAGAATCAGAAAGTGACAACTAAAATTTCTAGTGTGCATGATGAGGACAGAAAGCTTGGAGAATTTTGATATTTACAGAACATATTGAAAGCAAGAGGAAGGAAGGAATGAAAGCAATGCATAACCCAGCTAATGACCTTGTTTAAATAGTTAGCAGAACAAGGATTAAGAGTTTGTCTATATTTCTGAGATGAGGTATTACGTACATTATTTACATTATTTGGACTATTGTCCTTCTTCAGGTGGTTGGAAGAACTGAACCCTTTATTTCGCTCACCGGAGTAGACTGTTCTAGTTCCACATGCCATGTTTTGATGGATGTCAGTTATCAGTTATCTCCTGTTGATTTCCCTCTGAAAGTTCTCCACTGCCTTAACCGGGTATTGAACCACCTGAAGAAGGCCGGCGTGTACAACGGCCGAAACGTTGTGATAAATATGGCGACAAAGATGAGGACAATAGTCCGAATAAAGTAAATAATGTAAGGATTAAGAGAGATAGTGAAAAGACAAACTAATTAAAAGCCACAAAGGACAGGAAGTTGTGGAGAGCCACGATCACGCATGTTCTGAAGGCACATTAAATCAGTACATGAAGACTTAATTTAAGCAGAATGATTATTTTTGTTTATATTCTGAGTAATAAAAATCTCAAAGATAACACCATTTTCTCTTGTCTGACATTATTCTCTCTTGGTTATAATGAGTTAACCAAAGCTTTTACACTTGAACCATATTTCTGTATTATCTTCTTCTCTATGTGTCATATCCCCTCAGGATTTAGGCGATAATGCCTCTCCACAACTTCCTGTCTCTTATAACTCTTAATAAATTTTGTCTGTCAGAGTTAACTCCTCCTTTAGTCCGTTAACCCTTTCACCAGGGCTCTCTCTTCCCTGGCTATAAATAGTTGCTGACCCTTCACCTCTTTCTCTTTTTCCCTCAGGCTTTTGGGCCGATAACTGGAGGTAAATCTCCCTTTTTCCTCAGGCTTTCAGCCTTATTACCTCAAAGATGTGAATGCTCACCAGAGATAGCATTTTCCAAATGCTGGGAACACGCTAAGCACAATACACACACACACACGCATATATATAATATTCACACACACACTTTGTCCTTTGTAACTGTTTCCATGTAACTTGTTATTAATATATATATATATATTTGTATACATATATTATCGGTCTTGGGTTTCTTTTTCTTTGCCTTTTTCTTTGGACTTAATTAAAGTCCAACTTTCTCATGTAGTTGGACCAGCTAGCAGGAAAATCTGAACCCACATATGTTTCTTCTACTTCTACTCAACAACATCACATCCACGGTCCGCTACATGACTTTTTGCTATTTCTCCTAAACTCTGTTCCGCCATCCATTTACTCAAGCTCTTCCCTTTTGAGAACCTGTTTTAAAATCAGAAAATAAATGCATTCTTTCAACATTCTTTTATGGTCTACTGTAAAGCAGAATTATTTGGTTGCCCATGGAAAGTGAGCACTAATGATGCCCAAGAAAAAGCAGAGAAGATAATTTCTATTTGGGGAAAAATTTTTAAATGCCTTCAAGCCTATGTGCAATTGGATTCAAAGAAATTTCTACTTTCTATTTCATAATTTTCTTGCGTGCAAACATCAAGCATTCAGAAAATTACAGATAGTATTTGTTTTTTAAAAATTGGTTAACAAAGAATTTAGAATCTTTGACAAGAAAACTTGATTGCAATTTTTTGGTTATTAATATTAAATACTTTATTTCATAATTATAACTTGACAAAATGCTTCACTTTGATGACTAAGAAAGTTGTATTTTATAACAAAATCATTATATTATTATGAATATAATTAGTGAATTAATTAGATCTGTAACAAAGCCAAACATAATTTCCTTGATTTTACAGTTTCTATTCAACATGAATGAGTAATTGGACTTAACTAATTTTTACAAGTTTGTTATCCATATCGACTAAGCAAAATATTTCTTTTTGGTTTTCTTGAGTTTAATCTTGCTTTAGCAGTTAGTAAAGGATATAGAATTATTATTTTTATTATTAGCATTAACTTTGTCATTTTTATTGAGAAAAGTTGAACAACTTTAATTAACATGACTCAAGATCCACTCAAGGTAGCTAGTTATTAAATGAGGTTGCTGAATGGATGTAAAAGTGGGAAAGGAGAAGTAAGTGCTGATTATGAGGATATGTATGATAGGTAACACTCACATGACACTGTAGCACACATCACCACAATTATTTAACTTCGACTAGGAATGACATGGACAAGGACAAGCAAAGACGCTGGAGGTTACCAAACATGTAGCGGTCACAATGCAATTTATATTTGATGTAAAATAGCACATAGTATAAAATACAAGACAGAACGTAATGGTTCAAAACATAATTAAATTTATTAGTGTTTTGGTGTACATGCATATAAGCTGAAGGTTTGAATGAGTTATGTCTTTTAGATTTGGGAAATATTTGTACCGGAGCTCATAAAGTTGAAGTAATTATTAAACTGAAGTTTTATAAGAATAAAGTTCCTGTTGTATGTTAGAAAAAGTTGGTAGAGTTCAGAAGAGTTAAGAGTTCATACTTGCGTGAATGTTGGTAATGTTCTTAAATGTCTGACTGGATCTCTTTTTGGCAGCAAGGAGAAAGATGAATGAGAAAATGGAGAGAGAGCTTACACATGTTTTGTTTATATAAGGTGGTGTATCACATGACTGGTTCAAACCTTAGTCTCGCATGCAGGATATCTGATTGGTCAGAATTGACCAATCAGCGAGATAGTTTTAAGGAGATTAACCAATGAATGCTTGTTGCATGATTTGTATGTATGTGATGATAATCACCACAGGGGAAGAGTGCATTTTCCCATGGGGGATAACCAGCAAATGTGGAAGATTCCACAACACTAGATTTGAGGTGCTTAATGTTCAGGGAAGGTTGCTCACATTAGTCACTCTTGCAAAGAGGCTGTCTGAATGGAACATCCTTTTGACCAATGGAAAATGAAGGGAATGAAAATGATTCAGTCCCTTTCTTATCACTATAACGTAGTTTCCTGTGTCTTTTCTATAAATAATTTTATGGTAATTGTTCTGATCAACTTTCTACTATGGTAGCTAGACTTTATGAATTTAAGCATGGTACTAGATTGGCAGCAAGGTCTCATCATTTTACAGTGGAAATGGCTAAATGTAACTATAAGTTCTATGCTTACAGTCCCTTCTGTCGCACTCCTCACTTGTGGAACTCTCTTCTGGCTTCTTGCTTCTCAGTTAACTTTAATTTTCAAAAATTTAAATGCAATGTCAATTGTTATCTTTTGTCTTCAGAGCTCTTGTTATTTTATTGTCCTCTCTCCTGAATAGTAGTGTTTATCATATTCTCTAACACTGTCCTAGTGGCTTTATTGCCTTGCTTTTGGTTTGATGATTAAAAAAATAGCAATATAGTAAGAGACTTACAATGATGTATATGTTGAAGAGAGGTTGTAGGGTGTAAAATAATTCACCACCTACAAGGCTGTATAGATGCTTTTAAAACTCATGAAGCTGGAAAATGAGAACTGAGCAGCTCCTGGCCAGATTTAGCAGTCATACTCCATTTTTGGTCTGATCTAGCTCTTGTAAAGATAGAACATGGCAGATGGATTAAAGTCAACATGTTTTCATATTATCAAATTCATAAAACCTATACTTAACAAATATATGCTCCAAGCATTTGAAGTTGAATTAATTTAGTATTAAATATTCACTTTCAACTTTCATTCTATTTATCATGCAATTAAAATATATTAATATACCCAATTTTAATAAACGCTTAAATTATGCTAATATTTCAAGTAAAGACATACACAGATGCCATGAGGTAAACACATGACACCCACACAAAAAAATTAATATGTAAATACATACTAACACCATAAAGTGAACATGTGACATCTCTACAACAAATAAAAAGAAAACAACATAGAATTTAAAAACTCTTTATTGTCCCACTTCTGATGAAGCGAAATAAATAGTGAAACAGCTTAAATTTATAAAGGTTTTCCAAATTCTTCCTTACAGAAGTGTACACATAGTGTCATATGGCCAACTAAGTCCACATTGTATTGATGCAGATCCAGTGGTTAACTGGTTGACTGGGATACCAGGAAATATCTTGGAGGACCCCAAAGTGATGGTTCATCACTTTAGAAATAACCAAAAAATGTAAAAACTAAAAGAAAATAATAATAAGTATGAAGATGCTGGAAAGATTTAAATAAGCCATCTTTGATGCTGTCATTTGTTTCAGTAGATGATAGATACACTCAGTTCCTAGTTTAATAAAGCATTTTGGGATTAAGTGGCTTCTTTTGATTGGGCCTTTTTATATGTTTTTCCAGTAGAAATTTTTGATGCAGTCTGCAACTGTGCCTCTTTGACCATGTAGATATTCTTTGGTAGATATTTGCCAGAGCATTTTGAAGTTGTCCATATGTCCCTGCTTTTTGTGCATTCAGTGCAAAGATTGGGGGTGCAATTCCCACTTTTAGAAGTAGTTAGAAATTTGTTTAAATAATTAAACCATATTTTACATTCAACCACTCTTCACCAGTCTACATCTAAAGTGAAAGTTCTCAGCTAGTGAACTGTAGATTGTATTAAAGTTTTTACTATTACTGCTACACAGATCTGTCTGTTACACCACCTGCATGATTGTGAAAACTTGTATTATTTCTTTTGTCTGTTTTCATAATGCGTTGTTTAAATACAATATCTGAAACATATAAAGAAATACTAAAATAACAACAGCATTCTCACAAAATTTAAATATAGCTGCTAATCATGACCAAGATCAAATAGATTCACATTCAGCTCTGAATAATTACATTTTAAGATTGGAATTTTATCTAATCTTGACTAAAAGAATTCATTCTCTAATTCCATCATCAACAATTCACATAAATTTTTACCTGATTGCATTTTGCTCACTTTTGCATTTCTAACTCTGAAGTAGTGATACTTTTTTTTTCTTTAAAAATGTTTGATCACAATCTCTGCATAAGCAGAAAGTTGCTCACAATTTAGACATGGGCCAATGATCAAATGTATTGCTTAGATCAATTTTAAATCAGCTACTCTACTAAAAAGAAAATTTGAATGACTCAGCACAAGTTATTTATAACTGAAGTCTCAGATTGTAATTTCTTATATTATGTGATCTTTTTGAAAATCTAGATAAATCTGAACTTTGAGAAATAGAAAATAATCAACAGGAATACAAATGTATTTTTTGTAATCAATGTTTGCAACAGTGAGCAGTTTTAACTTTATTTAAAACATGTACAGTGTCTCAGAATTAAATATTTCATCATTTCTTAAAGTAAGAAAAACAGTTTTCATCATTGACAAAATGAAACATATCTTGATGAAAAGGAAATATTGAAAATCTACTTTTTTTAACATTATTATGATAGAGTTATGTAACTTTATAATAAAACTAGCCATATGATCTGAATAAATATCTACCATATATCATATGACAATGAAAACTTTTATATGATTTAATGCAACTTCTCTGTAATGTATCCAAGCATATGTCCATAAGTGCTCTTTGGCAATTCAAAGTTAATAAAAAAAAGAAAAATATTTTGAAACCAGAAAGGGAAAAGCTATTGATTAAATATCCTTCTTTAATATTTTTTGCCTCAAGAATTCAAATATACAAAATGACTGATAGGGAATTATCAAAATACATACAAGCATTCACAAGCTTCATGCATATGTATGAGCATGTATATCTACTCTTGAGCATGTGTATAAATATAAATAAATTATTGTAATAATACTTCTAAATATATGAGAGTGTACTGAAAAGTCCTCAGTCTAACTACTGCTAAAATTTGACCACATGATCAAACATTTTTGCTTGGTGTAAAAAAATCTTTAACTACTACTTATCTATTTTCAAACGTCCAGCTTCCCAAATAATACCAGGATGTAAACACAGACAACACAGTGATTATGACTGTGATAGTCAAAAATATTTGAATAAAAATAACAAAATATGAACTATGGGCAATTTACTGACAACTTTGAGCACATTATTCAACATTTTATCTGAAAATTGAAAAATATTATAGAAAATGAAACAGACAGACACTGTCAGTTCTTTTTTAATCAAAGTTGTTTGAAATTATATATATATATATATATATATATATATATATTGTTGTAACCTAGAAAAATGTTATTAAATAAGAATAACCAAAACAAAGGTTGGAAATGAATGATAATATTTATAACAGGAACAACATACAAGATTCACCAGCGGCGTGTAGTAAGTAATCAACTGCTAGCGGTGAGTTAGAAGTGAATCAAAGTGAATCCAAAGGACTACCACATACATTATATTCTACTGTATTTATACAGATTGGGACATACCCATTATAGTCCATAGGTACAGTATATCACATACACACACATGAACAAAAGAAAAACTGGTACAAGTCACTGCATGCTGAATGTATGGAAAATGGTTGGACATGTAAGGTGATGCCAATTGAGATTGGGTGTCGTGGGTTTCTGGGACATTCGGTCATTTCCTTCCTTTCAAAAATAGGCATCACTGGCTGTTGGTTGAAAAGCATTTCACATTGCATTCAAAAAACTGTTCAACACGCATCAAGTTAGATTTGGTCGAGATCAAAACAAGCAAATAAAATGTGCGCAACATCATGACCTAACATGCGCAAGTAAAATATTTGTGTGGTTGTCTATAAGGATTTTTACGAGCGCGTCAATAACGGCAAACACATTCAGGAAACTTTCATTACAGATAGAATTTACTTAAAGGAATGATCAATTAGCTTATCTTCATACCCTGTCTGGTGGCAAATGCTGCTGGTGGCACCAGGGATGGCGATCCCGCCATAGCCACCGAAACCGTGATATCACTTCTGGTCAGCAGCTGATGAAGACAAGGTATCACACGTGCTAACACACATTGTATGTTAAAACTATATATATATATATTCCATTTTCACACACACACACTCACATATATATACATCTGTGTATTTAGGCAGGAATACTTCTTTCATGCACATTTCATTAAATATGACAGACAGGGTGCTTTGATTTAGTTTTTATTCAATTTCTCAGGTGATCTAATAATTTATTTTCTTTTCAGATGATAAATTATATAAAAAATGTCTGTATGTTCTTTTTTTTGAGTGCTTTCGGCTATACATTTAGCCATTTTCAAGGATGAAATATTTTAACTGTTAAATTATGTGTCTTTTATGGGGTGTTCCTTCTATTTTCCCTTAAAATGAGAAATCAAAGAGTTGAGATTAAATTCTTGCTAAGTTTGTTAGATTCACTTAAGCCAAAATACCCTTGGGAAATGTATGGATCCATCACTTCCCCTTCCAGCTATGGGTTAAATAGTAGGATCTGCATCATTGTTATCTCAAAGAATTGTTAATGCAATATTCACTCACCAAAAGAAAAAAGAATTATTCTTAAAATCCAAAATATGTTTTGGCTTTAAATGACCAATAAATGTTGATAAGCCATAAAAAAAGAAATCAATTAATTTTCCTTTTTTATAATTAAAACCATTCTAAAGCAGATATATTGATAATTTGTCCTTGTTCTACCAAAAGATTAGATTTAGAATAGGTTTCTTCTTTCATTAGTTTGCATTTACAAGAGCTGACCAGCTGTTGTATTCCAGTACACTTGCATTTCTTTTAGTGTACCAACTTAGATTTATATCTTGGTCACCCTATGAACTTTTCAGCCAACTCTCATATGTTGCATATGATTACATAAGTAAGTTTTACAATTACATAGGTTTTTTTCTAAGAACTTAAATTTATAGAATGATTGCAATATCCAAGAATTTTGTGTCAGTTCAAACTGTGTAATCTTTCACCTGTTCAAATCTATATACTTATTAGCAGTAACTTCGGGTATTACATGAAAATTGAAGAATTTTGTTTTAAAAAATAAATGCTAAAGAAAAAGTTAGAAAACAAAGTATTGATGTTAGTGTTTATGTGGCATTTTATTTTAAGAGTTCAAACTATCTTCCTTACAGACAATGATATTGCTTGCACTGTAAACAGAGTTGATTTTAAATATCAGACATAACATCATGTTGAATATAAAATTCCTCTTCTGTCAAAAAGCCAAAACATTTCTGATAAAACTGATCTTTGAAGCATCTGTGTCAACGTTTATTAGAACACTCTTCACACACCTGTGTATGTGTATATATAGTTATGTTTTTTGGTAGCTATTCCTGTCTAATACATGTTTCATTAAAAAGGACTGATAAAGTACTTATGTTTTTTTTATTGTATTTTTCTTGTATGAAAACAAGGGATCTTTTTTTCATCTGTGAGTGTAGAATCTGTCTAAAGGATAGGTCTTTCTGGGTGCTTTTGGTTAATCTATTATCTATTTTCAAATCAAAACTATATTCTAACACAATCATTATTAATGAATAACATGGCTCCATACAAAACTTCAAGTTGGTTGAATCCACATCTTTCTCACCAGAGCAGAATATGGACTTACTTAAACCAGAATAGATATGTACCAACTTTGATAAAAAATATACACATGTAGAAGACAAATGTGATATTCACTTCCAACTGCAATAAGCATTTAAAATTAATTGAAGCCCTTACCATAAAAGATCAATGATACAACCCTTAACAACAGCAACTATGAACACAGTCAAAATTTACTGACCATATTTGGGAATTAAGATTTCGGCATCTTATCCACCATTTACAACAACACTTACACAAAATTTATAATAGCACAGCCCAAATCTTTTAAAATGGCAAATAGATTAGCCAAAATTGATTGAAATGCACAATCATTTGGCTCATCCAAAAAAAGATATCTCTTGTTCTCACCCAAGAAAAATACTCACCAGAAGTACCTTGTCAGTCAATTCTAATGAAACATGTGAATAAATGCACAGATACTGACACATAGTTGGATAGACAGATAAATAAAAGTACATATTTAATTTTTTGATTTTAATATACATATAATACATATTTAATTCATATTCTTACACATTTCCCTGACTGGAAAGAAATCAAATATAATTTCCTCCATGGTTAATTCATACAAGTCAAATATCAATAAAAGTAAATATGTACATGAATTATTTCAATTAAAAAAATAAAGCCTCATACATTTTTATTGTCTGTTCAGAAATTTAATTGAGAAGGAAATTATCATTTGGCATGATTAAGGGTGAGTGTTAATTAGCCTCAATTAATGAGCTCTCAGAGGATAATTTTCTTTTAATTCTAATAATCTCAAGCACTTGCCTATCTTCCATTTTTTTCTCTCCTATATATATATATATATATATATATATATATATATGCACAGTACTTAGTGGAAAGTGCTCAATATCTGTGATAAAGCTAACATATTTGTCTGATGAACACAAAAGTGTGAAACCTCGCATCCAAACTACTTCCATGCAACTGAATATATATATATATATATATATATATATATATATATATATGTTATTTTCTAATTAATGACTTACCTGTTTAATGATCCTTGGACTTAGGACTGGCTATAAAATCTCATAAAATAAATAAAAATCCAACTGGCTGATATCATACATTGGATAAAAACTTTAACTCTGATTGTTTTCTCTTTCTTCAAAATGAATAATAAAAAACTAAATTGAAAAGTAAATTACTTACACCATATTTACAGCATGTAAACCAAAGTAATATATAGAATATAGAACTTATTTTCAAATTTGTTTATTACATTTACTTTTCAGAACACTACTTTATGGTATAAATATTTAAAAATAAATTAGAAATGTTACAAATGAAGCAAAAGCTGGCTGACACAAACCCATTAAATGCATATAATGTCTGAAATAGGAGTCAGGCACATCTTTTCACTTAGCACCATCATGTATAGCAAACAGGTCATTGGAGTGAAAACCAATTGTTAAGTCTGGAGTGACACAATATGTATATATATATATATATATATATATATACACAAATGTGTTTCTCAAGGCTCTATCCTGGGTCCTATGCTGTTTCTGATCTTTATCAATGATCTCTCTGATGTCATGATGTCACCAGTTACCAAGTTGGTATTTATAACATTACCAGTTACCCCTGTTTCAAATTCAAATCTGGCTGTTGCCTTTGAAGAGGGCCTCCAATCAGTAGTTAACTGGGACAGGAAATGGCTTGTAAATTTGCCTCCAAAACAAAACTGCTCTCATTTAACTGCAATGGAGATTTTTCTGCCAGCCATCAGCATGGCTGATGCTAGACTCCTCAAGAACTACACACTGTGCCTTCTTGGCCTCACATTTTAAGCTGACTCAAGGTGGAGCAACGACATCACATCAATAGCTACATCTACTGCAAGAAAGGTTGGGTCACTGTATCATACCAGAAGATTTTTCTCATCAGAATCCATCTTGCACATTTAAAATCTACCATTCATCCATGTATTGAATACTGCTTCCATATTTGGTTTGGTGCTCCTGCTATTCATCTTTAGGTCCTTGACAAAATCCAAAGCAGAATCAGCAATTTATTTCATGCCGGCGTGGCATTTTGACTTCAGTCACTTTCATACTGATGTGACATGTCTTCCCTCTGTCTTTTCTAGAAATATTTTCATGGCAATTGCTCTGACAAGCTTTTTATCTTGGTGTCCCAACTGCATGAATTTAAGTGTTCCACTAGATTGGCATCTATTTCCACCCATTTACTGTTGAAATAGCTAAATGCCACAGCCCCTTCTATTCCAACAGTTTCTTTTCATGCACTTCCATTTACTTGCTTCCGTAATAGCTACAATCTTCAAAAATTTAAATGCAATATCAATCATTATCTTCTATCTTCTTAAATCCTGTTCATCTTGTCCTTTTCTCAATCCTCTCTATACTCAGTATTTTCCTTCAGTTTCACTCCCTGTAACCCCCTGCATACTAGTAGCATTTCTGCCTTGCTTGAAATGATTTATATATATATATATATATATATATATATATATATATATATATATATAGTCTTCTGGTGTAGGTTTTTGTCTATCAAATTTTATCTACCTGACCATCAAATTATAGAATTATAGATCAAATTCATTCTACTATTCTATGAATAAATATTAAAAATAAAATGTCATTTAATCTATAAATGAACTTGCTATATCTGTTCTTTTTACTAAAAATAAATTTGAAAATTAACTGAAAATGCCTATCAAGCAAATTTAAATTCTTTCATGCAACAAGTCAATTTATTCAGGAAATCAGAAAAAAATTACCAGGCAAATAATAAAATGAATAAAGAATTACAATTTTTTCTTTGTGTTACTGTAGGAACATGAAGTACTGACATCATCTAAGCTTTTTGATGGAATGTCAACTTTAGATCAGTTCCCAAGCAGGCTATTATCTCAAGAAAATGGAAGTGATTTTTCCTTTAAGTTTTAAGATGAAAATCTGTCTTCATGCACTGAATACTGTTAAAGTCATTAGATAAATATATCCAAAAAGAACAAGAAAATCTATCGATATCCAAAAAATATAGCTTCTTTTTTTTTAAATTAATTTCAAGTAAAGAATCACCACAGTAATTCAAAAAATAAAAAAACTGAATAAGACAAATAAATTGCTGTTAAAACCAGGAACCCTGATTCTAGCTATTCTATTAAGTCTTTTATATTTCTGTCAGAGACAATCACAGCCAGAGGATTAAATTCCTTTTCTTCTTTTACATCTGAGAAAATTCAGAATGTTTTTCATGTTTTCATGTTTTTTTTATTTAAAAACTATCAATCTTAGCAGATTTATACAGCAAAGCTTTGTGCTGTAAAGTTACAAAATTTAAAAAAATATCTCTTCACATATTCATATCATCAATGACAATTCCTGTAGAATTTTAAGATCAGAAAGTTCTGACTCTTGATCAACATTCCATATTTTTCTAATCCTATTTTCTTCTGTCAGCATCCAGAATGTTTGTCAGGCATTTGATTGAATGCTTTTATCAAAGACACTCTGAAGGGATTTTTCAAAACAGATTCATTGACATTTGACATTCAATTTTGTACAAAAAACATGGGTTATAATTTTGGTTTGGTTGTTTTCAAATCATTATCATTGCCTTATTAATTTTTTTTCTTATTTTTCCTTTTTTCTACTATAATTTATGTATTTACTGTATTACTTGATATATTTTTAGATAATGGAAAAATCTTTGGATTAGCCAAAACCATTTTGTCTTTTAAATGCTTGATAACCTTTACTTTGAATTTTGGGTTCAGCGATTAAATCTGTTCAGATAATTTTTTTGATAACTCACAAATATAAAATTCAATTCATATATATATATATATATATATATATATATATATATATAAAGTATGTGGGTAAATATTTTCTTAATTATTACAAGATTCCTTGCATGAGGAAGAGAATTTTATGTTAAATTTGATAAGTAATTCTCTCATCTGTATGTATTGGACTTTTTTAATGACATTCTGAAATTAAAAACTGAAGATAATAACTGCCAGTTTTCAAACAAACAACGGTTTTATTGATAGAGTTAAATAAATCAACAATGTTTCATGGTAATTTTTAACATCAACTTGGGATTTTTCTGTTTAAATGGTTGAATAATTTAGCACATTCAACATTATGGATAAAAAAAATAGTCAATTTTATACAGTGTTTGTTTGAGACTTTGTATGAACAAAACAAATTCATGAATTTGGATGAAAAAAAGAAGACCCCAGAATGATGTCAAAATTCTAAAAAAAATTTCATCCTTTAATATCCAGTTGTGTTTTGTTTAATTTGTAACATATATATAAATGTAAGTAGAATAAAAAGCAAATGCTGATAAGATAGCAGGAGTCACAAGGCACTGCCTGGAACCCCCAATCAGGCTTCTTGTTCATTGCCTGTGATGTAAAATCAGTTGAAGAGGTAGAGCAATCATAATTGAATTTTAAAAATACTTTGATTTTCCAAAATAAAATTCAAGACAGCAACAATAAGAAGAACATATATATATATATATATATATATATATATATATATAAATAACCAATAAATAGCTATTATTATTATGATGATGATGAAGAAGATAATGATGATGATAATAATAATAATAATAATAATGATGATGATGATGATGATGATCATCATCATCATCATAATGTTTGAAAATTCACAGTACTAAAGCTATAACAAGTCCCCAGAGTACTTCTTCTATGTACCATATTGCTTTAGGATGTAGGCGGTCATAGCTCTCCACAATTTTCTATCCTTCGTAATTTTAATAAATTTTGTATTTTTGGTATTTCTCCTAAACCCTGTTTTATCTTTCACTTTACTCAAGCTCACTAAGTAGGTTATGTGTAATTTTCTTCTATCCTTCTTGCCTACAATCTGCCCTGTGGGTATCAAATTTTCCAAGCCCTCTTTTCTCATTATGTGTACTAGAGATTATAATTTTCTGTTCCTGATGTTAAGTATACATTGGGGAAAATAAGTATTTCATCCCCTGCTGATTTTCTGAGTTTGCCACCTTACAAAAAATAGGAAAGGTCTATAATTTTCAGGATACGTCTGTCTTCAAGTGAGAGATGGAATATTAAAAAAAATTCTAGAAAATCACATTATATTAATTACTGAACATTTATTTCTTTTTTATTGAAAAAATAAGTATTTTGCCCCATAGCAAAACATAATTCAGTATTCGTTGAAGAAACCCTTGTTGGCAATTTTGTTTCCATTTTCCCTAAAACTTTGTCATTGCACACATGTTTGGTCCATGGTATCCTGAGCATCCTTCTGTAGAGCCACATTTCTGTTGTTACATCTGTGAGGAGATTATCCAGCATTCACTACCATATAATATGATATCACAGTACTCTTTATTGTTTCTAACAAAATTCTTCTGTTTATATTGCTTAGATTTTGGAAGGCTTCTGTTTTTTGCTACATCTAAGATCATTCTGATTCAGTGTTGCACTTTTACATTCTCTTAAAACACTTGCCAGACACTTAAATTATTATACTTGTACATAGAATTTGTAATTTGCATGTTGGACCCTTCCTTTTATGAACCACTCAAATGTCAACTATTTTTATGAAATTATTCTTTTTAATTATTCAATTAACAATATCTGGCTGGTTTTATTTCAAGAAATCTAACTAGATCTATGCACACAGTTCAGTTATAACCAAATAAGTGTTCATATTGGGAAAAAATCTTGGTAAGCATTGTTTGTGTTTGTTTTAATTATTTCAAAGATGATTTACTTGTGTTTTGAATGCTTTCATCAGCTGAAAATGTTAATCTTTGAATGTCAATATTTGATATCAGATAAGAGGCTAACAAGCTGTCTGGAGTCATTCAGTTCAGATCACCTTCATCGTCTAATTGGATTTATGATTCCAACTGTGTAGCATAATGTTTCATTACATAATTGGGTAGACGATGTTGGAACTGAATTCAAAAGTCAAATGGAAACATCAGCAACTCAAGAGATAATGTTCACAGGATCCATTTGAACATTTGGCATAGAAATTAAATTCTAACTTTGATGAAGGAAAAAACCCAAAAAAGATATAATCAGTGTCACCAGCTTCATGAACATACACACACATATATATATATATATATATATATATATATGCATATATATATATATGCATATATATATATATATATAATAATAGTTTGTATTCAAGGAAAACTGTCTACTAGGGCGGATAGCCAATTCTATTGTAGATTCTCACTCGGGCACATTTGTGTTTGCTCAACACTCACAGAGCCCGCCAGATGTCGTTTATACTGCAACTATGTTGAGCAGACCTAAGTTACAGTTTCTGGGAGAGGGCATGTAAGCTAGTGTGATCAACAATTTGAACACATCCAGCATGCTAATGCCCTCGGCCATGATGACTTGTGGCTTCATGCTAGCACAGCTGTTATCGGCCCGCAATAGTTCTGTCTAGCCAATTTCACTCCTGAAGCCTTGGGTCAAACAGTGCTATGTGTTTCAGGCACTTTCTAAAGGTACCGCATGTTGACATTGACGTCGATGCATTCTGATAACATCAGAAAGTCTTCTTACTAACAAAATGACCATGGTGAGATTCACACACATATATATATATATATATATATATATATATGAAGAAATATAGTCTTAAGGTGTGCTATATTTATGGGATAAAGTGCTTAATATCAGAGATAGAGCATGTGTAAATATAAAAGTGAACATAGAAGTCAACACTTAGAGGTGACAGTCTGTTTCATGCTATATGCAATTGTCAGGCATAAGTGTTGACTTCTATGTTCACTTTTATATATATATATATATAAACACACGCACACACACATATATATATATATATATATATATATATATATATATATATATATAAAATGTCACAGGAAACTGCTTCTGGACCTGCATATCTTACCGCAAGTATCACATATCCCATTTCAGTTGCTGGACATGTACAACTTTATAGTTAATTGCCACCCTCTGTTGGTGCACTCTTAAGTAACTCCTTAGACCAGCCATTGAAAAACACACTCTACAACAATCTGTACATGTTAGATAGACCTGCCTGCAGTGTCTTCAGGAAGCTCAATGAGGATGCCTTTATGCACATCTCCTTGCGTGCCTCCTCTTCTCATCTTCAAAGTGACACCTGGCACTATTAGCAGCCTCATTCCAAACATTGCAATCAGATGCACATTCTTCCCAGTGATCAGAAGGAATGTATATATTATATATATATATATATATATATATATATTATATATATATATATATATATATATTATATATATATATATATATATATATATATATATATATATATATTATATATATATATATATTATATATTATATATATATATATATATATATATATATATAAGTATTCATCCTTCTATATATATATATATATATATATATATATATATATATGAAAATAATTTTATTTATTTATTCAGTCTCATCAATAGCATAATTTTGGCTGTCATGCACAATACAATTGCCGAGTGCTAATTTAAAACTGTTGCATAATTTAAATATTCATCATTCATCATTATTTGACTGTAGTCAGGATCATTGACTCAGTGCAAATGATCCTTTCTTTACCTGTGTAGTATGTGTTATGCCAGGATTACAATTTAAATATTGCTATATATACCATACTATAATGATAGTGGAGCAGTCCATTTTATTTACTGGGAGGGAATGGATGCTAAAAATAAATAAAAATAAAAAGAAGAAAATAAATTAATAAATAAAATCAGTCAGTTTTCAATCTTCACTTGATGATTGTCTTTTGGTCTGATGGGGGCTACAGGTGAGGAAAACAATGTACATATATATATTATATAATATGTATTTCATAATATATATATATATATATATATATATATTTTTCTAATATGTATTATATAAGAAGTATATTATTTATAGAAATTATAGCTCTGTTATTATCATCAAACCCTATTTTATTAGTGTCAGCACTAAATTATATATATATATATATATATATATATATATATATATATATATATATATATATATAGTTATTTGGTAATAATCCATATGTATAATTCAAGGAGGATGTCATCCAGAGTTCAATGGAAAAACAGAGCAAATATTAATTATATTAAGAAACAGTCACCCTTAAGGTTTCATGGGATTATAATCTATTTTCTTAGGACCATTATGCACATATATGTTTGAGGATTTTTATCACATATCTATCATCCTCCTCCTCCTTGTTGTTTTTCAATAATTTCTTCAATTATACATACCTAACACCCTGGGCAAGAAAGAAAAATGTATGCAAAATGGGGACAAAAATATTATTGTGAAGTATTTAAAACTAATAACTTTTAAATTTGCATATTTTAATATATTAACTATTTAAAAAGCTTCCAAATAAATAAGTTTCACCATATAAATATGTTTCTGGTACAAAAAGTTAACTTTTTAAATATTTTTAAAATATATGAAGTTAATTATTTAATTGAGCTTACAAATGTATATAAAAATTAGGAAACAATTGAATTTTGGTGGGTTTCTTTTTAAGAAAAAAATTATATCTTTCAAAGACTTATATAAATATATAAATTCTAATATTTAAAAACATTTGAATTTTAATAAAAACTGAGTAAATAATTGTCTAATTCATGAACTTTAAATTTATTTCAATTTTCTATAGATACCAAAATAGTGGTCTTGAAAGGATTAAAACTAAAATACACATAATACATCTAAATTATTTGGCCAAATATGATTGAATTCAAATATATTATATACTCGCTTAAAAGCTGCCCTCTCTGGTAGCATTCAAGTTAACTCCTGCAGAGGGGCTCTTGATTTGGCCTTGAGCTTGTTCAGGAGTTTGAGAGTCCCTACATCTTTATATATTCTCAGTACTGGAAGCTCTCCTGGCTGCCCAATGATCTGGGCTTCCATTTGCACAGGACTTTCTTTTCCTTGCTTCAGCCTTGGCTCTTTTGATTACAGTTTAGTCCTCTGTTGGCAGAGATTTCTTTTTCAAGGCATATTGCTGGTGTATGTGATAGGTAACAATAAACTACAGAAGAACTCAAAATCAACTGTTGCATTTAAGTATTGCATTAATATTTAAATTTAATGTTTAAAATCTCAATGATAATTCTTCTGCCACCAATTAATTTAAAGAAAATTTGATGTATGTAGATCCTTACTTTCCACACAAACAATTTTTATTTCATGAGTGATTTTTGCCAAATTTTGCAAGTAATTTTGATTATTCCCAAATTTATTTCCAAGTTATAAAAATTGTTACTGAACAAAAAGATTTGTTCCAAAAAAGTTGCTGAAAATAATTGCAGTAATAAAAACTTGGGAATCAAAGATTTCTGTATTGTAGGTCTGGATGTGGCCTGAAATGTTTTAATTTGCTCATGGAATTGGCCCAGTTCCAAAATGGTATGATAAATTGGACTACGACCTCTAGGAGTTGTCTTGAAAAAAGTGTGACACACTGACACACTAACATTTACATTTATTTATATAGATAAGAAAACAGGTAAATCTTATAGAGATTTTAAATAACAAGTCATTCACAACAACATTCATATATTTAAATATATTTTGCAACTTAAATACTTTAAATATTTAAATACAATTTAGATGTATAAGCTCAAATATTAGAAAGCATTTGAATTTCACATATTTTTTTATTGAAAATATCAATCAAAATTACTCTTTAACCCTTGACATTTTTTATTGAAATGCATTGCAAAAGTGCCATTTGGAAATCTGAGAAAAATCCATAAGCAACAGAAGGATTTAAAAGGAACATAATTATAAATTTATAATTTAATTCTGTCTCTCTGATAAAATGGAATAATTGTGTTAGAAAATTGCAACTTTATGTGAACTTCTACAAATTTGTAATATACAAGATTTATATTAAGTTTTTTATATTTCATATTTCTTCAGAGTGATTGCCTTGATTCAGCAAACATTTTAAGGTGCATCCATAATACACTAAAAGCAAAATATAAAAGCTGTATGCTCGAGAACATGCTAAAATGTTTATTAAGCATCGCTCTGTCAGAAAAAGATTAACTTAAACTTCACAAACTGATTGATTGAAAAAACTTATATTTTTATATAAAAATAATACTTAAAAGATGGATAAGGAGGCATGGTGGAGTAATGGATAGTGGCTTGGAATGAGGAATTGGAGAGCTGAGTTCAAATTCCAGTTGAATCCATTACATTCACTTACATGCTAATACCCTTGGGAAAGGTATGAATCCTCTTCTTCTCCCACTAGCTATGGGTAAATAACAGGACAGACCTGATTCTATAGGCTTGGCTAGTAACTGGTCTTCCAAAGAAAATAATGGCAACCTACTGCGGGAAAAAAATCTGCCTCGTCAGTCATGTATTGAAAGATATATGATCGCCTAAACATGTATCATACATGGCACATAATTGACTGACTGAAAAGACACAGAAATGTCATTAAATTATAAATCTATACATAAGGTTATTTGTGTTATAGAAGATTTGGATGACAGAAAACGAATAACATTATTATTCTTACTCTAAAAAAAAAAATAGTATCTACATTTTCTCTCTAAGTTAGAAGCAGATGATGATATCTAATATCATCATTTTAGGTCCCATCATTTGTAAGCAGGGGGAAGAAAATCTGTCTAACAATGGATGCTATTTATTCAATCAAACTGCAAGAGAATTTGTTAAATTTGATGTTGCAGTAGTTCAATCTCTAGGCTGGGTAGACACAGTGGAAACAGGGTGAGCATTAACTGAGAAGTACTAAATAAAAATGTGATGAGATATCCCTAGACATGGACAGCAAAATGAGAACAATCTATCCTTGAAGAATAAATATGGGATTCTGTTCAAAATTCCCTGAAGGTTTCCCAGATTGACGGAACACCTGAAGAAGGCTGGAAAGCATACTGTGATAACAACAAAATTTAAGTACCTCAACCTTTGCTAAAGAACCAAAAAGACAAATATATAACATGAAGGTACCCATCAAAAAATCAAAAAAGAATTGAAACTATTCAGACAACAGCATTTTTAAAGTGGAAAAGAATACTGAGGAGGGTGCTGGAATATGGAGATGTGTTCTTGGTGAGAATGTCCCGAGATTTTGATTGTGTCAAAATTCATAATCAAAGAGTTGTGTGAATACAGAAATATTCAGAATCATAAAAACTAGACCAAACTGTGCCAAAATGCAATCATATAAGAAAATGAAAAATTTGAGTTGGAGAAAAGAAAGGAAAAGATCTTTTGGAACAAAAGATCTAAAGAGAAATGCTTTTGCCTCAAGTTATTCTTCATTAATACCAAACTGAATATATATTATATTTATAAAGAAATGTGTGAATTTTAAAGAAATACTGTTTTGATAAGACTTCAAGGGGCAATTGCTGCCTTACTGTTTATATTTCTCTTTCTTAGAACTTTACCCTCTGGAAAAAAACATTTTTGGAAATGCGTCAGTTTTTTTTCTTAGAATAGCCTTTTGTTTAATCAATGTCAATATTTTACTTATGATCAAAGAAAAATATTTACCCAAATATACATTATACCTAAATGAAATTAGACTCATCACCTTCGGGAATTTAATTGGTCATTTGTTTTTAAATGTTTTTTGTGAGAAATTTCTATTTTCACTGGTCTTGCTATTCCTATCAATTCTGGAAGTTCCTAAGAAAATTAAAACTATTGAATTGCACTAATATACAGGCCCTTTCTACTAGGTGTGGAATATTTTCTTTTTAATCTTTTTGCTTTGTTTTTGTTTTGTTTTTGCTTTGTTGCTTGAATCTAGTATTTTTTAGGTCTTTATTTAAAGTGATTATATAAAGTACTTTTGTTTTCTAATAAAATGATGATTTAAGGTAACATCTCCTATATGGCAGTGAATGATGGACATTCTTCTCACAGATGAAGAAGAGACTTAAAGCAACAGAAATGTGGTTCTATAGAAGGATGCTGAGGATACCATAGCCAAACATGTAAGCAACGACAAAGTTTTAGAGAAAAGGGAAACAAAAAGGAAACTTATACTTAAAATCAGAAAGAAATAGTTGAAATTTCTAAGGCACATAATGAGAGTTTGAATACATCGATACTGAAGCAAGCTTTATGAGACATAAGAAAAAGAAAAAAGTTATTAAGAGCTACAAAGGACAGAAAATTGTGGAGAGCCATGATTGCCAACATCCTGAAAGGACATGGTACATTTGATAAAAAATCCTGAATATGAAATAAATATTGTAGCATGTTAAAACCAACTTACTGGCATATTTGTTTCATTTCCATGTCCTTGTGGGTGACAAATTATTTTCCACCCTGCAATCCCTTTCTCACATATGAAATGTAGCAAGCTTCTCACTGCTCTGTCGCCACTTCCATGAAAAGTGTTCAGAGTAACCTTTACCAGCTGAGGTCCACCATGTTATGCACATTGTAGCAAACCACCCTCCTTCTGACCATATTCCATTGGTGAGAAGTTTCACTCAGGCAGTTTCTTACTTCTGTGGAACCGACTCCCAAGTGGATGTTTCAATCTACAATCTTAACTTGTCCAAGTCTATAGTTAACTATCATCTTCCCCACCTATCCACATAAACTGTGCCTCTTACTCTGTAACTCTCTACCTTGAGTGGCCCCTGGACCTTGTACAGGGTGAACCTCACTGTAAAAAAAACCAAAAAAAAAACATAATACTAGCGCTAATCTGGATTCAAACCTGTAGAGAAGACAATGAGAAACCACATCACTATTTTCTCCAAGAAGCCT
>CAHIKZ030002844.1:2492500-2547500 GCA_903632075.3 Acanthosepion pharaonis | reverse complement strand
TGGCCACATTTAGCTATTTTGACAGTGAAATGGTGGAACTGAGATGCCAACCTAGTAGCACACTTAAATTCATGCAGTTTGGGAACTAGTGAAAGAAGCTCATTGGAACAGTTGCCATGAAAGTACTTGTAGAAAAGACAGAGGGAAGCCACAGCATGTCTGTGAGATAGCAGCTGCAGATGGGATGCCGGATCAGGACCAACCACAGTGCATATTCATCTCTGGATTTTGTCGAGGACCTTGAGATGTACAATGGGAGCACTGGACCATATATGACAGCAGAATTAAAAGATCGTTAATTTAATGGCGACAAAGATGAGGACAATATTCTGACTAATGTAAATACAGTTAATTTATTCTTAAAATTTTCATTTTTTAATTTTATGAATTCAATGTTAAATGTTGTGTATAAATCATGAAAATTGGAAGCATTTTTTATATTTTGGAAGTTTATAAAATATATGCATTTTTTGGCTGTTAAACTTTACTTTCCAATCAAACTTCACAGATTAAATATGAGACAAAAAGACAAGTGCAATCATGAGTCTATTGAATGAAGATGTTATGTTGTAGTAATGAAAAGAAAAAACTGTAAACTTATAGTAGCAATAAATACATGCAATAGGTTTCTTCTGTCTCTTGTCCGCAAGACTTGTAGCCAAATCACAGTTCAAATGATAGTCCATCGTAACAGTCTAACAGATAACATAGAAAGGACAAAATGGGATCACAATCCAACCTTCACTTCTTACCAGCAAAAATGTATGTTTGTCAACCAAGCTCAGAAAAAATCCTCTGCTTATAAGTGAAAAACAACAGCTTTTATTCATAAAGAAATTTTTCTGATTGGCCACACCATTCAGGGGAGGAAAGAACATTAGCATAGATTCTGATACTTAAAGTAGATTTTTGCTAACTACTTTTTGGTAATTTTTTTTTGCAGATTTCCCACAAAACACAAACTCTTTTTCAAAGTAGATGATTATCTCTTTCACTAAATGTTACTTCATAATATGTAAACAGAAATTTAAAAAGTGAATATCAAGGTACCTATTAAAGTTATGTTCTGTTAAAATGTCAAAACATTAAAAAGGAAAAACTCAAAACATTCTCAGACTATATTTCTGAAATGAAGTATTGTAATTATTTACACAATTTAACTTGTCTGTTGTCCTCATCTTCGTTGCCATGTCCACAGTGTTTAGGGCATTGTATGCTCCAGCCATTCTTCAGGTGATTGGAATTTTGAACTGAACTCTTTATTTTTTCCACCAGAGTAGATTGTTCATGTACCATGCCTCTTCTGGATATCTCAGTGTCAGTTATCTCCCTTTAACTCAACTCACCAAGATTTTTTTTGTTGTTTACATCCAGAAGAAGCATGGCACATAGAACTAGAACAATCTATCCCAGTGGATGAAATAAAAGGTTCAGTTCAAAACTCTTATTACATGAACAATGCCAAAGCATACAATGGCCAAATTGTTGTGAATACAGTAACAAAGATGATGACAACAGTTCAAACAATGTAAATAGTATAAATAAAAACATTCTTATTTCTGTTCAATGCAACACAAATAAAATTCACTATAAGGTGAACAAATCCTCCTAAATAATACAAAATTACTTATCACTCTACGCAAGAGAAAATGAGAAAAATTTAATGAAAATCTCCCAAACTTTCCCCAATAAATAAATTTTAGATTGTTTGTTTTTGTGATTTAATTTTTAAGTTTTAAGCATACAATACACAAATTATTCCTGATGCACTAAATAACAAAGATGACAAAATCTAGCATCATCCCAAGAAAAAGGTATCTTCAAAAGAAATATCATCTCCAAATCAATTTGTCATTTAGTAACAGTTTTTAAAATAATTGTCTTGAAAGTCATTAACTTCTTATTTTTAAAGCTTCTTTTGTATCTCCAATACATAATAACTGATAGATTGACCCTAGAATTCTTTTTCATCTTCTTTTCCTATTGTTCAGATCAAAGTATATAATTTTATTTAAGGAAATGAGTTTTCATGATAAAAGAACAAGATAATTTCATAGATTCTAAGTAACTTTTAGTTTTCAAGACAACTTACAAATTTCTCATTATCTTAACTAGGAAAGAATATTATTTAATTTTATTATATCTGGCACATGTCTATTAACTGATATAATATTCTGGCAATATTGTTAAGCAGAACAGCAATTAGAAATAAATTTAATTACTCATTTAACAAATAAAAATGCAATCATCTGCGTAAAACAAATACTAAATGTAAACTCTGTTGGCTGTTTATCATTGACTACAAGTCAAAACCACATGATTTTCTGATTGTTAGTTTAAACTGTGTGATCTCTCTGTGCAGTTCTTTGTTGACAAATTCAAAATGGCTGACAAATTAGATAAGTAAAAGATTATAGCTTAATAATGCTCAAACTAAATTTATGGTATATTTCAAATTTTTAAACATGTTTATTTTATAATATATGGAAGAAAGTTACTTGTCAATTTTAATCTTTTGCTAAATTATGGAAAACACTTTAACTCATTACTAACATTCTCACCTGACATGAAATGGAAAGATTATATTGAATCAATTGCTAGGTCTGTTGATAGGAAAGTTTGTTCACTGTATTATGCTGGGCAATTTTTCTCTCCAGCATCTATTTTACATATTGATAAGTATATCATTTATCCTAGCTCTGAAGATTGCTGCCACATCTAGTCTGGTGCCTCTGCTATATATTAAGAGATTCTTGATAAAATCCAAAGAATAATATTCAATGTCATTGCTTATGTTCTGCCATCTCAGGTTCAACCACTTTCCTACTGTTGTCATGTAGCTTTCTTATGTTTTTTTTCTATAAATATTTTCATGGTAACTGTTTTTGATCAACTTTCCGCTATGGTATCTAGACTTTATGAATTTAAGTGCTGTACTAGAGGCATGGTGGAGTAATGGATAGAGGCACAGTTGAATAATGGATAGCAGCTCAGATTGAGGTATCGAAGAGCTGAGTTCGAATTCCAGCTGAATCCATTACATTCACTTATGTGCTAATACCCCTGGAAAAGGTATGAATCCTCTGCTTCTCCCACCAATTATGGGTAAGAAGCAGGACAGACCAGGTTCTATAGCCTTGAATGGCAAAGGGTCTACTGCAGAAAGAAATGGTAACCTGTTGTGGGAAAAATCTGCCTCATCAATCATGTATCAAAAGATACATGATCGCATATGTGTGCATCATGCATGGCACATAACTGACTGACTAGATTGGCAGCAATCACTTATCATTTTACAGTTGAAATGGCTAGATGTAACTGTAAGTTCTATGTTAACAGTTTCTTCTCTTGCACTTCTTTCTTGTGGAAATCTCTTCCGTATTCATGTTTTCCAGTCAACATTGATCTTTAAAAATTTAAATACAATGCCAATCTTTATCTTCTGCTCTCTTAATTCCTATCCATTTATTAATAGTGTTTATTTTTCTCATATTCTCTAGCACTCAATCACCCCTTGCATCTTAGTGGCTTTATTGACTGGCTTGGGGTAAAATGATTTTTAAAAAAAGTGTATATAATTGTATATTGTTGAAAGCATTTATTAGAAGAAAACAGTAGTACATCTCAGGTATGGTAAGTAGGGTATATGCCACAGGTATTACCATGCAACACATTTCTTAGTGTAATATTCATTAATTAAGCATTATGCTCTAAATCATCTGGCACCATGAGCCTATTTTTTAGTCATTTAAAAATTTAAAGGGCAATTAAAGTGTACTTTCTTATAATCTGAGGTTATGTACTTTAAAAGATTTTGTTTGTGGTCATAATTTTGTAATAGAATATGTTCAAGTAGTATCATTATATTGTCACAATTTAATTTCCCATTAATTAAAATATAACAAATAAAAGATAAGCTTCTTTTTGAAATACCATAACTTTTTTTGAACTAGTATGTTTATGTTGCACTTTGGTAGGCTATCAGTTGTTTAGATAGGGACACAATAGTAGTGCCATGCCATGGATGCTACTTTCTGTAGATACACCTCTGGAAGAAGGAATAAGTTAAATTTTGAGTAGATATTTATGAAGCCAGACAAATCAAAATGAAAAAAAATATGATATAAGAATGTAGTGTTATGTTAATATTTTATGCGAAGAGCTTATTCCTGGCCATCAACTTTAAAACAATCATTCAAAACTCTGGCTTTTCATATTGGCTTAAACATGTATTTTCTTGTCTGTAGAAAATAAAAAAAAAACTATTTCAAGAAGCTATACAAATCAATTATTTTCATGAGTTACCATTCCTTAAAAAACATTTCAAATATCAGAATTGTGCTATAAAGAACTTTAACAAATAACAAAGACCACATCACTTGAAAACTTCCAAAAGTAACAACAAGTAAATTTGAAATCAGATGTAACTCAAAGGGAAAAATTATAATATATTGTTAACCAACCACACTACCTTAAACAAAAGGTTAGGAAGGAAACTCCCATCAGTACTAAAAAGAGTGATAACAACAGATCTAAGAAGTTTATTTGCTTGAAAAACTCTTTTAAGACAAGGCCTTTATAAATTGCAGTAATGCTAATTGGTTGGTCAATGAATTCTGAATATTTCCTGTAAAAACAGTTGATCTCACCATTAACATTTGCCTCAGAAGAATTATACTTTGAAGAGAGAGTGAAGATTGTTCCAATTACATCTTATGACAGAAATTTCTGTAACACCTCATTTGAATTCTGTAGTTAGTTTCTTATTTTATGAACATCTTTCAATTCTATGGCTTACATGAAGAATTTATCAGAATTTCATCTGATTTCTTTAAAATATTTCATGTGAATGACATGAAGTATCTTGAATGGGAAATTAATTTTTTTTAAAAAAGGAAATTAAAATCTTTCTTAGTAAATGACACACCACATTTTAGCCCTTAAGGTCAGAAGTGCCTAAATGCACCCACAAGTTTCACATGCTTACACTCAGAGGTGTTGGGTGGGGAGGTGGCATCTGAATATGCCCACAATTGGATGGCACTTTATTTAAATACACAGCATTAATACCTGTCACATGATCAATTAGAGGTGATGGAAATCTACAACTTTTATGAAGTTGTACATGTCCCACCCCCATATCTCATAAACATATTACCAAGGAGGCTAAATTTGTTATCATTTGAAAGTAAAATCAATTCATTTTCATATCAACTCGTAATACTTGACTTTTAACAGTTTTTGAATTATGTCAGTTTAAGTGCCCTAACATCACATTCTCAGTTTTTCCAACAATGCCCTCAGGACTCCTGGGATTTCACAAGTGAATATTCTTCAAGGCTGATAGGGTTAATCGGGAGTAAATAGCAAAGAAAGGAAATGGTTTCTGTAATTTTCTTCCATTCCAAGTACAAAAAAATTCAAGTTAACTTTCTATCACCATCAATATATAATTTTATCCAAATCAACAAAATTTAATTTTCTTGAATGGCAAGGACACGTTTTCTGTTCAGAGAAAATTTAATCAAGAAAACCTACTGATAAAGATGAAAATAATTACAACTGATGGACATTAACAAATCAATTATTTGCTATGTAAAATGTAAAGTACAATTATTATCAATGATATAAAAAATCTAACAGTTATCATTCTGATGATGTTGTTGGTGTAGATGCTTGTTGGTGTAGATCCTTTCTTAGATGTGACTACTAACAATTGTATTAGAGTTAAGTCATTATTTCTTTGGTGCCTGATGGACTCTTCTGACAACATTAACTGTCAAAACCTCAACTTATTCTAACCAAAATGTCAGAAAATCACATTTCTTTGATTGCTTCAGGTAATTGCATTTCTGTCTTGTCAACTTTTACAGACTCAATTTGCCAAAAAAAAAAAAAAAAAAAAAAAAAAAAAAAAAAAAAGAAAAGCCTCAGCATCAATTTCGTAACTGCTGAATTAAGGCAGTATTTTTGTTATTAATGCAACATTTGAGCAGTCATGACTTTGTACTTTTAAAAACTGAAAAAAATATCAATGAACTATTACAACATGTGGACATCTATGTGGGTCATGTAACTTTTATTTTTACATTGACACATTGAGTATTTTATTTGCTTTTTAGAAACTGTTTGACATGACAAAGATGCATCTTTTCGTTTGTAAACAAAATTATGGGAAAAATATATATAAGTTTTATATAACAAAACTAGAATAATATTAGGAAAATCAATGACAAAGTGGAAAAACTTTTCATGTGAAGGATTGTGTCCTTTAGGACTTTTTTGGATTAAAGTGATGTTTATGTTGATGTGACTATATGTGGTCACAAAGAAGAGAGAATGTTAAGATTTTAACTTTTTATTTTTAAATATGTTGATTCCCATCCTATATGGTATGACAGCAAAACACTTCCCCTCCCTAATTTATTACATGTTAAGATTTCTTCTAAGCCAATAAAACAGGCCAGTTCTTGGTGACATCTGAATCAGTCCCAGTTATCTTATCTTGAAATCAGAACATTTCTTCATCCAAATTTGCTCTTATGTGTCAACCTCAATTCTTAGCTTGTGAATTTTTTGCCAAACTAAATTTAGCTCCAAGCTAAATAACCTTTTAATAAACACATAAGTAATTTATTTTTTTATTAAATTTCAACCATGATCATACACTGCAGTTATGGATTTCCAAAAGCTTTTCCATGATTAAGTGTCTCATGAGGGACATAAAACTAGCTTTTAATTTAGCATTGCCCTTATCTTAGAAATTTCCAAGCACAACTAGAGAGCCTAGTTTGCTTGCTATTTGCTGTGTAGAAGAGATAGATTTATACCTTCCCTAAGGGTATTCATGGAAAAGTGAATGTAATGAACTTGACCAGAATTTGAACTTGGCATGATAATTTCTCTTTCAAAGCTTCTAACCATTACACTACCCACACAATGATATTAAATTCAAAAACTATATTTGTAAGTGAGTTATAACACCTAGTAAATAATTACAAACCCCCTAACATTTATATATGCAAAAGTATTTGTAAAAATGAGAAACAGCAAGACATGGAAACAAAAAAACAAGTATTATCTGGTTGCTCTGTGGTGCTGGAGACATGACAGCATTACTGAGTAAAATTGTGAGTATGGAGTCAAATGTAGATCAAATATGGATTGGAATCTGACAAAATGATAAGTTAAAGTATAAGGAAAATGTATACTGGCTTTCTTGAACATTTTTTTATAGATATGTGTAATGAGTGTCCAGATAATTTAGTTTGAAAAATACAAGAAGTGTCAGAAGTTTTCTTAGCTCAAATTTTTGTTGAGTGCTAAAAGATAAATGTTACTATTATGGCCTGAAAAAGGAAAAGGAGATGAAATTTCTGTTGACACATGTGTTAATGACCTGTCCATGGGAATTGCTTGTTTAACAGTGAGAATGTCACATGTTTGTGTGTGCAGAGAAGAAAAATGAGTTAACTAACAGAAATGTAATTCAGTAGTTCAATCTAGCTGAGTTATATATTAGTAAATTTGGTGAGAGTAGTTTTAATAAGATTGTTGAATTTAAGAATTTTAATATGAGTTAAATTGTTGATCCTTAAATAGTACAGTTTAGAACCTATACTAACAGCCTTCTTCTTTTATGTGGTATGTAACTTCAGGATGTGTACAATCATGGCTCTCTATAACTTCCTACACTTTGTAGCTTGAAGCAATGTTTGTCTCCTAACTATCCCTGTTCTGTCATCCATTTACAAAAGCTTCTTAAGTAGGTAACTTTTGTTTCACTCTGCCTTGTTTCCTTTCAATATCTCAAATCCTCTCAGCCAATTTTCCACACTATGTGTCCCATAAATTTCTACTATCACTTTCTGATCCTAATTGTAACTGTCCTTTTTGTTGCAATTTTCCTTAAAACTTCCTCATTACTCACATGCTTTGTCCATTGTATTCTCAGCATCGTTCTGTAGATCTGCATCTCTGTTGCCTAAAGTCCACATGGTAAACATGGATAAATGTGCCCACAGTAAGACAGAGTATCAAAAGGACTGTTTTTCCTATGACATCGCATTTTTAACTACATTCACTCTTAGACAACAATGTTTATTGTTTTAAAAAGTGATGATTATAATTGGAATAAAATTTAAACACATGATGAAAGTGAATTTATACATTTTTGTTCTTGAGAATTTACAGCAAAACTATTAAACATTATTTATTAGATTGTTTATTTACAAGAATAATTTTATATTTACATCATTCTAAAAACTAATACAATAAGAGCTAATGCAATATTTATCATTTACCAATTCCTAAAAAAATAAATGTGAAAACAATATTTTATTCATAAATTTATAAACCTTTACTAAATTATTAAAATATGTAAATAAACTATAAGGAAATCCTTATTATTTACCATTTTATAAAGTTTGAATCAATTGGCAATTAGCTGATTTTTTGCCAACCATTCCAATAAATAATATAATAAATAAACAATGTTTATTATTTTTGTTGTCACTTCTGATGAAAAAATAAAATGTATAAATTCACTTTCATATGTTTAGGTTTTATTACAATTCTAATCATTGCTTTTTGAAACAATAAAAATTGTTGAACAGTTAAGGTAGTTAAAAAAGGGTGTAATGGGAAACTGTCCTTTGACATTCCATCTTACTGCAAGCAAATTTATCCATGTTTGATATCCACACAATGTTTTGATAATGCTGTTTATTAAAACTTCATAAACTTGTTGAGCAATTTAAGATACTTTTCCAGAGTTTAGGTGATAAAAAAAGAAGAAAACTCAAAAAAGTTATTTCTTCAGACAGTCCACTCTTCATATGGTTATAATGTATATTTTTTAGGCATACAACACTATAAAAGGTACTCAAGCACTTAAATTATCAACTGACATGTTGCAATAAAAAAATAAAAATCCACAATGACGAGTAGATTATTCCTGAAAAGTTTACCAAATCTTAACGAATCTTCATCCCCAAAATACAAACACAAGAAACAATTGCTTTAAATTATAGATTAAAAGTGTGAATTCAAACAAAGAACATGGGTTTATTTCTAGAAATTTGCTTTAGGCTTGGCTTGAGATGGGAATTCAAATTTACGAATTTACCTTCTAAAGAAAATTAAAAGTATTTTTCAGTGAGCAAGTTTCTGGAGGCCAAATAAAAATAAGTTCATTACTGGCCCCAAATTATAAAATGATTAGTATAAATTCTCCATTAACAGACCAAAAGGACCAAACTGATGGAATGTTTAAATAATGGTAAAAATAACGGTAAATAAGAGAGATAAAATGTAAAAACTCTTAAAACCTTGTTAGATCCTCATTTTACAAGGTGAGTGAAAAGTGTCTTGAGATGAGGATTGCTGTTTTAAGCTGGAACGGACAAAGAAAACCTATATAAATAACATGTACTCAAGATGTTGGCAATATAACAATTGATATATGGAAATAACTCCAATAATGACAAATTAAATAAAACAAATTAATTCTAATTTAAATCATAGTAAAATGATTTTTTAAACAATCCAAATTTACACCAAATTGAAAACTATTTGACAGGATTTGATTAATGATCTTTCTTCATCTGTGGGATTGGCTGTTTTTTATATATGAGTTTTTCTATTTTTGAAATCATTTTTTTTTTTCAAAATTAAATCCAATAAAAGTATTAGCAGCCCAAGCTGATGATTTTTCTTAATGTAATTTAAAATTTTCTCCTTAGTTATAAACAAATTTCCCCTGTTCGCAATCACTATTTAAACATGTGGCCAAGTGGCTAGAATATTCACTTTCTGCCCATGAGGCCTAGGTTCAAATTTCACTATGGTTGATTTATTGGGAAGGTGACTTCTTGATGCTTCCAGCTTGAGGAGGCAATGCTTGTGTGTGGTACTGTTGAAAAGTGCCTGAAAAACTTAGCTTAACAGTGAATTTGGATAGAATTTTTAATTGATGGTTTTACTAGCACAAATTCACAAGTCATCATGACTGAGGATTTGAGCATACTGGCTGTGTTCAAACTGTTGATCACACCAGAGTATGCACTCTTTCCTGGAAACTGTAAGTTATGTTTCTTCAGCATAATGGCTGTATAAATTACTTGTTTGCTCTCTGTGAGTTGAACAAACACAAATGTGTCTGAGCAAGTGTCTTCAATAGGGATTGGCTAGCTGTCCTAGCAGACATGTCTACTTGGAAATGAGCGGCTAGTAATTATCATTATTATTTTTTCCTGTGATTTCTGTTGTATACTCATTTTTTTTCGGGTCGCAACCAGAAATATATGATCATAAATGGCATCATGATATTTTCCACTGAACATTTTTCTAAAAAAAGGAAACCTAAGATCACACACATTTTACATAGATAAAGCCCTTTGTAAGGTGTGAGCTATACATGTGAGTACAATTTTTAATATTTCTTTAAGGCTTGGGCTATCAGGGATCCCTTCAATAAGTCTACTGAAACCTTTCCCAGTCAAACTGGGGGGCTCCAAATACAACTGCAATTATTTACGTTCACATATGCCACATTTTTGAGATTTCCAATTCAAGATTCTTGTATTTTAATAGTTTTTTTTTAAGATCATCAAAGATATATTACAATCTGCAGGAACCACCATGTCAATAAGAAAGTATCTTCTGTTATTGTGGTCTTTGTTAATGATGTCTGGGAAATTAGCTTTGATTGTTCTGTTAGTGTGCATTGTAAAGACCTGTAAGGGTGGTGGTGGTATTATTATTATTATTATTATTATTATTTAGAAAAGAATTGAGATTATTAAACTTCTTCATCGATTATCTTAACTGAATTATCTTCTTAATCAAGTGCAAACATATTTGTCATATGCTCTTATAATATTATAAAATATAAAACTGCTGTATAGTATTTAATTTTTTTTAACTTGCAAATAGAAAGCTCATTCTAGTGTAACCATTTACTTTATCTAAATAAAAGGTTAAATGCAAAACAGAATTAAAAATAACTTAAAAATAAAATAAAACCCGACTTATATCGGGAAGATATAATTTTTTACTTTAGAAATAGATTAAAATAATTTAAAAAAAAATAAAGTTTGTACATTTTATCAAAGACTGACCAAATGAAGAAGTAACACTTCAGTTTGAATGGTGGTTTATTTGATGTGTGATGCTCTGAAAATCTATTTCTAGAATAAGCATTATATCACTGGGCTGGTTAGCACACGCCTTAAAGAACCTCTGGTGACACAAGGTGTTTTACAAGATGTCAGGTGTGAATATTTACTTGACTTTCTCTCAGCAAAATGACTTTCTTGGCAAAGTAGACTTCCTTCCGCTTTCCAATGTCTTTTTCTTTACATTGTGTATATTGCAGGTGTCTGCTGAAATGGTTTAGGTTTAATTGTGGAGAAGGTGTTGAAAAAAGGAGAGAAGTAAGAAGAGATAGTAGCAGAAAGAAACAGAGAGGAGACAGAAGAGAAATATATACAATAGGTTGTGAGATAAGAACTTATGACATGAAGAAAAAGAGAGTATGGAAAGGACAAGGAATAAGAAAATATGAGAAAAGAATGGAGAACAGCAGAAGGTTAAGGAAGAATTCTAGAGATTGTTGTAAAATGAGAAGAGAAGAGATTGATTAAAGAAAGTAAGATTGAAGGGAAAATAGCATCTGGAAAAAGTAGAACAAAAGAAGAAAGATTTTAAAGAAAAAAGGAAATGTTAAAGTTAAAGAAAAAGCAAAAGAAAGAAAGGGAAATAAGGGCAGAAGAAAAAAGAAAAATACTAAAGTAAAAGAAAAAGCAAAAGAAAGTGGGGGCAGGCAAGAAAAGAGAAAGAAAGAATAGAACAGAAGACCAACAAGGAAAGGGTTAAATTGTAGTGGTTTTAGAAAAATGAAAAAAAAGGGAGATATAAAGTAGTTGGAATGAAAAAGAAGAAAATAAGAAAGATTTTAAAGAAAGAAAGGAAACAAAGAAAAAGCAAAAGAAATAGGAGGTAAGCAAAAAATAAATAGGAAAATGTCAGATAAGAAGAAACTAAGAAAGAACAGAAAGGAATTAAGGAAGAAAGAAAAATGAAAGATTAGTAGAAGAATAAAGAGTTAAATTGTAGAGATTTTTGGGAAATGAAAAAGTGGAGAATAAGAAAGATTAAAGAAAAATCCTAGTTGGAAGGAAAAATAGGAAAACATTTTAAAGAAAAAAGAAATGCAGAGGTAAAAAAGGGAAAAAGAAAGAGAATGTAGTGAGGAAAAGAAATAAGAAAATATCGGTTAAGAAGAAGGAAAGAGGAAAATAAGAAGAGAAAGTTAAAGAAAGGAGTAAATCATAAATATTTTTGAGAAAAATTAAAAAGAATGAAGAAAATGAAAAGGCGGAGAGATTTTAAAGAAAAAGGAAATTTAGAAGCAAAAGAAAACATGAAAGAAAGAATAAAATATAACCAAAATAAGAAAAAACCTACACTAGTTAACAACAATGAAAATGATATGAAAATTGTCAATTTCCTGTGTGGATCTAATTCCTGTAAATGTTTATTCATTATTGCAAAATACATGATTTTATGCTTACAGATATTTATTTGAATTAACTCTTTGCATTTGTTGATACAAGAAAGAAATTTCATGAAACATAAAGAGCTTTTGCAGAAGAGAGACAGCAGCAGCATAAGATGTGGAAGTAAAATACAGCAGACTGGAAGAATGGTTTTAAAATTGCTGTAACGAAAGGTGTGGCAGAATGATGAGTCTGGTTGAAAGAGTGGAATTATAAATTATTTTTCCAAAAGTCTTTCTGTCTAAAAAATAAAATTACTGATAATCAACACAGTGTTCAAAATTATAAATAGTTTTAATCCTATAAATCAAGACCCGAGTTTCCTTAGTACAGTAAACTTTGATTGTTGTTTATTTTTTTAGTATTTCTCTTTAAGCAAGGCAATAAAGCCACTAAGACATAAAGGGTCACTGAGTGTGAAAGAATATGAATAAAAGAAAGCTGGAAGAGAGCTCCACAAGCAAGAAGTGTGAAAGAAGAAACTCTTAGCATAGAACTTAGTAATTTCAACTGTAAAATGATGAGACCTTGCAACCAATCTAGTACTGTGCTTAAATTCATAAAGTCTAGGAAAGCTTGTCAGAACTGTTACCATAAAAATATTAGATTATGTGTTACATTATATAAATATTACATATTTGGTCATCTCTATATTTAAAAGTATCTTATTCAATAATTTTAAAAGGAATATATATATCGAAAGAAGGCTAAATATATATATAAAAAATCAGAATGTTTTATATCTCAAAAATATATGGCAATGAATGCAGGGAAATATTCTCAGAATTTTTTTTTAAGCCTTTCACCCCAAGCAAAGTGGGAGTGCCAATAGTATGAAAGGGGTACAGAGAGTATAAATAAGGGAAAAGGCTGGGTATGGGAAGGGGTGGATGGCTAAAAAGAAGAACAGAAGAGGATAAAAAGAAGATCGATGATCGAGGCAACAGAAGATATTGATTGACATTACATTTAAATTTTTGAAGATTATAGTTATCAGGGAAGCAAGTAAGAGGAAGGGAGTTCCATTATTGGTAAGTGTGAGAGAAGAAGCTGTTGGAGTAGAAGAGATGGTTACATTTAACTGTTTTGACCGTAAAAGGGTGGAATCAAGATGCCAAACTAGTGGCACGCTTAAATTCATGCAGTTGGGGCACCAGTGAAAAGAGCTTGTCAGAGCAGATACCATGAAAATATTTATAGAAAAGACAAAGGTAAGCCATTTATGTTGGTAGGAAAGTGATTGGAGTTGAGACCCCAAGTCAGCACCAATGATATTGCATATTTGTCTTTGGATTTTGTTGAGAAACTTGAGATGAACTGTGGAGGCCCCAGGCCACAACAAGAAACAATTGCTCCACTGAAGTATTCAGCAAATACCATTGACTGAACACATGAATAACAAGGAAGTTCTAAGGAAAATAATAGCAAAAATGACATATACTTAGAATCAGAAAGAGTGGAAATTCCTAGGAGATAATAGGGAAAGGGGACATACTGAAGGTAAAAGTAACAGAGGGGGAATAGTGAGTAACCTGAGTAATGAATTTGTGTAAATGACAGGGAATGGGAGGGATAATGAAACGACAAACATTATTAAGAGCTACAAAGGCTAGATAGTTATAGAGAGCCATGATCACCTATGTCCTGAAGGAACATGGCACATAGAAGAAGAATATTGAAGCATTAATGTTGTATTGTCACTTATTTAATTACCTGACTCAGCTTAATCTGTCATAAACAATAAACATATATATGATAGACAGGTAGCCACCTGATGAAGGAGATAATTCAGTTAGAATAATAAATGACATGAATTATCTGAATTCTTTTCTTAATGATAATGATTTCAAATAGGTGAAATTTGTTTATAATTAAGGTAAATTTAAGTAAAAAAAAACCTTGTCAGCTTGGGCTGATAATAATTCTATTCCATTTAATTTTGAAGAAAAAATAATTTAAAAAATAAACAAAAAAAAAATCATAGATAATGAACAGCTTACACTATTGATTAAGAAAATTGTCAATCCAATCCTACCAAATGTCTGTATTTGATATAGAGTTAGATTGGTTTAATGAATCATTTTATTATGATACCAAATTAGAATTATTTTCTTTTACTTAATTTGTCATTATTAAAGCTATTTTCCTTTGTGTCATTTTCTATATTTTCAACATCTTGAGTTTGTACAATCTATATGTTTCCTTCCTCTATTCTGGCTTAAAATGCTATTTCTTCAATTCTTAACTCAAGACATTGTTTACTTACTATCACTGATAAAACATCATGCATAATTATTTTAAATTAACTACAAAAAATATTATGAAGAAATGAAGTCTAGCCGATAATAATATTGCTTTTATTGGTTATGTCACTTGTTAATCTGAGTTATATTAAATATATAAAACTTTTGTTTATTCAACCAAAATAGATCTTTTGGAAAGCAATTTATATTTCAATATTACAATATCAAATATGTCTGTCTTGTAAACAGAAGTATTTTTATAAGGCTGGGAAAATAAAGAGGTTTGATACTTGAAAAATGTCTATCAAGATACTGTAATAAGATACATCTTCTGTAAGAAAAAGAAAAGGAAAATTTCTTGTCTCTTTTTATGATATATTCTGCAAAGGGACATTTCTTACAAAGCTCTTCTGTTTTTTCTGAAGTACTTACTTTCAGGATGATATTCTACACACAAGTAACATGTGACATTCTTTAAATATTAATGATAGACTGGATCACTGTCAAAACTGACTAAGGGGAAAACAGTTTTTTGCTGCACTATATTGGAAAGTAAAGCAATAATTCTTCCTTATTTCTTCTCTTCAATCTGTCATGCCAGTGACAAGACCTTTTCAAAGATATATGAGAATGGCAGAGACTGCAAGAATAGGTAGATTCATGCCTTTTTAAATAGCATTTATTCAAAGTAAAGAAAAGCATCTGTAAAAAATTTGAACTCTGTTCCTAAATTATATTTTAAATGCTGAGAACTAATACTGCAGTCAAATTTGTATAACTTAAATTTAAGTATTTCTATATTTATGTTTATATCACTCTCTTTATCTTTATCAGTTGTTTTTGTTTATTGTGTAGGTCCACATTAGTGGACCCCCTTCCAGCTAGCTGCACACATGGCAGTTCTCACTCCAGAGTTTCAAATTCATCAGTCATGAGGGTTGAAAATCTGTGATCTGCCAGCTCACTCCATGACATTTTGGGCTTTCCAGACACTCACTTTCCTTTAAACTGAAAGTTAAAGGCATACTAGAACACTTCATATTTCCATACCAGCAAAGCGTTCTCTCTGAGAGAGAGGTCGAGATTCCCAAGACCAGCCACTCCAACAAGATTGTATATTAGCCACATCTTCTGGCTTGATGTTACAGATCCATCTGATCACGTTTCTGTCATTATGCTGCAAGCACTGCAAACTTGGTCTCTTTATAGATCAGATCTCACTTGTATAGAGTATCATGCTCTGAACACAAGTGCTATAAACGTGGCTGTGTGTCCTGTGTGAAAGGTGGTGAGAAGAGAGGACCAGGAGCAGTTTTTTGAATTTTCTTCAAGGCATTTTTTACCATACTATGGTTGCAAAGTTGTAGCCACCTGCCATAGAGAGCATGTCCCCCAGATAGCAGAAAGATGCTACCACAACCATCTCATCAGCTCCAACCAAGAAACTAATTTCTCGGTCTGCCTTCAATGGGGTGGGCAGATCTCAAACAACGTCAAGAAATAAATCAAATATCAGCACATACTCCATGATCTTTTCTCCCTCTGCCATAACCCAGTCTGCCATGCACCTCTCTGAAGCCAGTAGCAGAGCTCACCACATGACCATTCTAATCCCTACATTGGATCAGAAATTCAGAAGCCAGAATCCTGGCAGTAATGGCATGCAGTCAGTTATAAAACAGATTTTTAACAGCATCATTAAGACTGTTCTGAAGAGCATAAGCAAACTAGAAAGAGAGCTTTCTACGAGTTTTACCAGGATGATCATACCATATCAAATACCTTCTCAATCACCAGCAGCACCCTTGTCATTTCCAGACCAGAAGTGTTTATACCTGGTGCCACTCACCTCAATTGTACGGTAATAGCCACAATGGTATATAGCCACCTGGACGCAACAAACTTCCACCTTCCTGCGAGACAGTGTGTGTGTGTGTGTATATATATATATATATATATATATATATATATATATATATATAGAGAGAGAGAGAGAGAGAGAGATTCATATAGTAAAGAAATAAATTAAAATGTTAAAGGCCAGGCTTTGCATAAATATCACATGAAACTGACAGTCATCATGCTGTGTTGATTCCTCTGAGCACACTGTCAATGTCTATAAATGGTCTGTCTCCAATACTGATTGACTTCTCTTCGCCTGTCAACATAGCAAATTTTAAACAATATATATGTTTATGTGCATACATACATACAGACATATATTTGTATGTATGTATGTATGCACATAAACATATTTAGAATACGGTTTATCCTGAGAGAATGTCACATTATAAATGATTGTCCAAGATTGCAAAATTATGTATTTAAGAATTGATAAATGCATTTAGCCCTGTGAAAAATTCTAGTGGTTGATGTTCATATAAGTAGTCACACAAACTGAATATGAACAATGAATTTTTGAGGAAAAGTTATTACCAGCAATACATTTTTGGAAAAAAATATATTAGCAGCAATACATTTTTGGAAGAAAAAATATTACCAGAAATAAAAATCTTGTCAGCATTAAATAACCCATTGAGGTTGATATGCCGTAAAACAAACCAAACCAATCCAGCAGCTCTGGCAATAAGGAAACTTGTTCATTAAACAGTGATTTTTATACTTTTTGACAAAAGTTAATATAAATATTTCTTTCATCTTAATTACAGATACATTTCCTCCCAACTATTCGGACAGTAATGCTATGTCCATTATTAGTAAACAGTGCAAATCAGAAATATAAATAGGTAAAAGAATGTTGAATTTGGAATTTGATTCTCACAGGATATATTGAAAGAGGGAAACTGCATAACCTACTTAATGAGCTTGTGTAAATGTTTGACACAACAGGAATTAGGTGAGATAGGAAAAAAGACAAACTATAATAAGAGCTACAAAGAACAGAAAATTTTGGAGAACCATGTCCTGAATGGAAATGGCACATAGAAGATCATTGAAAGCAAAAATATAAAAAGAAAGCTAACACAAATAAGAGAAATAAAATGTCATGTGTCTCCTCTATACACTAAGGATACATTCTGTCGTTACAATAACAAAAGTAATGTTTGATTATCAGCTTCAAGCAATACTTCCCGTTACCCTAATAATGGAGTGTCTTATTTTTTATGGGCAGTGTCTCTTCAGATTGTCAGGAATCATGGGACTCCCCACTTGCAGTCTTTTGTCACTTACGTAGGCTATTCAATGCTTTTCACTGTCTTTTGTTAATCTGTTGAATATGCCACATGTTTCTCTCTCTCTCTCAGAAACTGTAACTAAGGTCTGCTCAGCATAGTTGTAGTATAAACAACAGCTTGGGTCTGTGGGAATTGAACAAACACAAATATGCCTGAGAAAGCATCTGCAACAGAGACTGATTAGCCTCTCTAGTAGACTGGCATTCTTGGAAATGTATATATATATATAGTACAGGTAATATATCCATTGGTGTATAATATAGGTGGATCCTAGTAATATCAAATATTAAAACTGATCCACAGAGAGCTCAATGTGTTTATTATGACAGAAGATATACTTTGAAATTTGCTATATTTAGAAAGGAAGAGTACTTAATAGTGGAGATTGTTTTTTGTTTATAGACATAAGCAGTATGGATATAAGAATCAACACTGCATAGTGACTGTCAGTTTTATATGTAATGTGGTCTTCAGACCAAGAGGATTGTATTAAAGTGCTAAATTGAGTCATCATGCAATGGTGATTCATATGTCCACACTGGCTATATGTGTAGTGAGAGGAGAGCTTAAATATTTCTTATCTTTGAGAGCAAACTTTTATATTATAATCTTCTCTTTCCTTGATTAAGATACTAGAGGTGATATTTTTGGTGACAGCCCAAACTGTCTCTAAATTTTGAATGTTAAAGAATCTTTATCCATAAAGCAAGTTCATAACTTGATTAGCCTTTTCCCCAAGAAACATTCATGAAAGGAACCATTGTTTATTTGGAACTTTTGAACTTGATTGACTCAAAACAAACTCATCAAATTAAGTTCAACTCATTTTCTACCAGATGACATGAAATACAATCTCTTTATCACTGGCTCAAACTCTGGTTGGTCACACGAACATTGCTGGAACACAATTGATCTGCAAAATGGAATCAACTCATTAAATATAGACAATGATGAAATCTATATTTGAATTAGCACATGTAGTTGCTTGTTGAGTTTTTGTTAATTATAGAATTAAAAATAAACTATAACCACAAAAATATTAAGGCAATTTCTATTTGTATCAAAATTGTTGCAGTATTAATTGATTTTATTAAAAAGTAACAAAAATGTTCATATTTACATTCAGACTATTTTCCTTATCTTTGTTGTTATTATCACATTTCAGCAGCTGTACCCTTCAGACATCTGGAGGTGTGTGTCAATTCAGATAGCCTTCAGGTAATTTTGAACTGATCCATTTAATTAATTATGGCGGCGATGCTGTTCTTGCTCCACTGTTCATGTTGAAGGATATCTTGTCATCTTTTTAATTAGTACTGTTCAATTATTGTTCATCCTGTTTCCAGTGAGTTTTAGTCTGTACTACCCAGTCCAGGGATTGAACTCATAAGTGTGTCACTAAATCTGTGAACTTTAATCCAATGGGCATTAAAGTATATGATGGAAATTATGATAACACCTCATCCCAAAAATTCAGACATCAGTACATGTGTTTTATTTCATTGTAAAAATGAATGTATGCAATCAATTTCATTTTGCTTTAAAAAATAATAATAAATGCTTGTGCATTTAACATGAGGTGACTTTTGAATATATGTTTTTCACAAGAAACAAACAATTTTAAAAAATTATGAGATGCCTGGATCATGATTTTTTTATCTGTTCAAGATCATTATTGAAAAATATGTCAGTTTTTAATTTACATCATGTTTTAAAAATTAAAGGTGCATATGTTGGCTTTTGGCTCAAAATTTTATATGCTTTTTTTATTCGGATATAAATATTTTTAAAGAAAAGCCTATTTGTACACATACACAAACATATATGTATAATATAAAACTGCGTCAGGTGGTGAAGCTCCAATCAGGAGTTCTGGGGAGAATGGGTTTACACTTTTGTTGTTATTATTGTCAGTACCTCTCTTGCCTAGGGTGGAAGTACCTGTTTGTGTCACATCCATGAGTCAAATACAAAACAAGTTAGTAACCTGATAAGCCCACTTGGACAGATGGACCTGGATGTGAAAGGTGATTAACTTCCTTTAGTTAAGACAAAGTCATGCAGGTCATGTGGCAGGTGGTAAGTGAATATATTTTGTAGGAAGAAAAAAATGTGAGTTCCTATTTAGTATGCATAGAGACAAGACATGTCTGTTCCTGCCAGTTGCTGATGATAAAACTCTAAGGAGCTAGATGTCATTTCAAGCCAACAGTGAAAGGGTGGAGAACAGAAAACCCACATGGTACCTCAAAGTTTGTAGAAATATTACAAGTAAGACCCTGTAGGTTCTTGCTTCTCCACTCTGTTTTATTCATATGCTACAATTTCTCTGTTTGGGACAAATTTGTGATGAGTATTTATATATTTGTAGAGTGGTAGATAAAATCTCTTTGTGAATAATGCATGTTTGTCATTCCTTTCTTTTAGCTATTCTGGTCTGTCCTTGTATTAAGGTGTGACTCTATTATGGATATAATAATGCCTAGAATGAGGAAGGGTAAACTGGAAATATTCTTCCTTGCCTGGCACCCAACTAGGGCTCTTAATGTTTGTTAAGTTGTCCACTTAGAAAAAGGTACATTGACATAAAACCTGCAATTTCATTTTCATTTAATACTGTAGACTAGATCTTTTTTGGTGAGAAAGTGCTACTTTTGTTCAGAGTTGGACTGGTTCTGAAGCAAGACCTTTGCACCCTTTAAAAATTTTCAAGTGTCATCAGTAGAAGAGTTGTATATTTAAGGAACAATGACTGGCTATAAATGCAAAAAAAGCACTCAGATTCAAAGAAAGATGATAACATTGTGTCATAGAGTGTGGGTCCTTGGTTTGGCTTAAAAGCCATATTTGTTCTGTGCACTGGTGAAAATGTGGAATGATGTTATCTCAAGTAATGGTAATACTTGAAAATGAGAAAGAAGACATTATATATACATATATGTATATACATATTCATATAATGTTTCAAGTTTACATATGCATAAATACCATTAAAATGTTGTGTGTATGTGTGTGTATAAATACAGGTTGCTTAACAAAATTTCTAAATTTGTCTTGATAATTTTCCTATAGTCACGAAACATGTTGACATAAATGGTTTTCCTCATCTTTTCTTTTATTAACATACATATGTGTGTATATATATATATATATATATATATATATAAAGGAAAAACAAAAAACTTTTCTTAACCAATGTGTTTCATCACCTGAGGAAATCTATCAAGGTAAACGTGGAGATTTTATTTTTCTAATTTGTATTTATACACAGAAGTAAAGTGGAGGAAAATATTGTTAAGTTTAGAGCATTCTCAAATTTAAAAATTTAACTTTTCCTCCAGTTTATTTCTGCATATAAATACAAGTTCCAAAATAAAATCTCCACATTTACCTTGGTAAAGTCCCCCAGGGGATAAAATGCATTGGTAAAGAAACGTTTTCCTTCAAACTTTCATTTATATTTTCTTTTACAAAATATTTCATGTATATCTGAATTTTTACACACACACACACACACACACACACACACACACACACATATATATATATATATATAACATAAAATTTATTTATATAAATATATATAAATATTATAAATATATTTATAACTTATATTTTATAATTTTGTTTTTATTTGTCTAAGTTCTTCACAATATTAAGCACTTTTACTAAACATTTTATATTAGCATTGTCTCTAAGTGTTTATTGTTTTTAAATCTCTTTCTCTCTCTCTCTCTCTCTCTATATATATATATATATATATACACACATGTGTGTAAATATGATGCCTCTAACTTAAGAACATATTTCTTTTATATGAGTTGACTTGCATCTGCTGCCAAAACACAATCGGCTATCATTAAAAAGCAGTGAGAGAAACAAAACAAGTTTTTCTTTGGTCAAAGAAAAGAGAAAAATGCTTTTGTGCAAATTTTTTTGGAACAATAATAAATATTTTGTTCAACAAAAGTCAAATGTTGGTGATGTCTACAAAATGTGGCCATACAGAATAGCAAAAAGCAGGTATAAAGACAGAAAATAGAATCACTTCACTTTCCAAAAATGTTTCTATTATCTTTGGAAAGGCATGAACCCTCTCCTCCTTGCACCCTATCACATTGTTAAATATTTTGATAAAATATCACATCTCTAGCTTGCCAAAATGGTGGCTAGATAAAATAGTGGAATTGTGAGCATTTAAACAAAGCATTCTCCAATAAATACCTGCTTAGATAATATTAGCAGAATGCTGTTACAATCATTCACAACCTTGACAAGGTTCAGTGATATAAAATTACAAGTGGAATATATCAAAAGATATTTGCTGATAAAAATCCATGAAAAATTTGTACAGTACAAATTCCTATTTCTTGAAAAATCAATTCTCTATAACCAGAAAAATGTTACCATCTTAAAGATATACTTCTTTTAATATGCCATGTCCCTTCAGATCATGGCTCTCCACAACTTTCTAGCTTTTTTGTTCTCAGTAACTTTTCTGTCTACTACACCTCTTTGTTGAGATTTTGCTATCCATTCACAAAATCTCATTAAGTAGGTAATAGCTACTTTCCTCCTTGCTTTCAATATGTCTTGTGAGTTTAAATTCTCCAAGCCTGCTTTTTCATTATGAGAGCCAAACATTTCTACTGTCACAGATTCATTTTAGTTCCTATTTTCTTTCAAACTGCCTCATTACTCAAATTGTCTGTCCATGTTATTCTCAGCATTTCTCAATAGAACCACATTCTGTTGCTTCAAGTACTTTCTTTATCTATTACTAAATTGATTTTAAAATAGATTCTGTCATGAAATTTTGATTTATTTCTTGATATCAATGCATTAAGATTTTATTTAAATGACAAAAAGGACAAACAGAATTCAGATTAAGAGAGACAGGATAAGAATTTCATTAAAAAATATCAGAATTCAGCTAAAATTAAATTACAAATATCACAGATCCTAAACTGATATCAAACTGCTTTATATTTTCCTAGCAAAGTTGTCTTTCTAAAATAATTTTTTTTAAAGTTTTGTGGAAATAGAGAAAAGAAATTGTTTGAAAAGCTAGGACTTTAGCCCTTGTGGCAAGGAAGGTTTTATAAGACTAAGCATGAGAAGAAAACTAAAGTAACCTTCTCTTGAAATTAATGTTTTTTTTTTGTTTTTGTTTAAGATAGGTAAATATAAAGAAGACAGGTAAAATATAAATAATAAAAAAGAGGACATGTACAGTGGAGTAATAGTGACTCAGATTGAGGAATTGGAGAGCCAAGTTTGAATTCCAGTCAGATTCATTACATCCACTTACGTGCTAATACCCTTGGGAAAGGTATGAATCCTCTATTTCTCCCCCCAGCTATGGGTAAATAGCAGGACAAACTGGGTTCTATAGCCTTGGGTGGCACCGGTCTAGGAGAAGGAAAAACTCTGAATTCTACTTCTACTGTACATGTGGTGTCCCTATGACCCTAAGGGTAACAGGATAAAAAAAATAAAGAGGGGTTATTGTTGATAGTTTGTTGTAAGTGCTTCTTTTTAGTGCAACCAAGTTTGCAGAAAAGGCAGATGTTAAACAAAAATTTCTGAAAGGTATTTTCTAAATCAATGATAAGTTACGAACATCACTCTTTTGTTCTGATTATTGCACAAGAAAATGTCATTGATTCTTAAGTGAGAACTTTATTTACACTCAGGGTTGGGTAAAAGCTAGAAAGGGCGAAGTAGTTATTTTGAAATTGTATTAGTTTGAAGTGACAGGATTCTTTAAATATTTATAAAGAAAGGAAACTACATGACAATAGGAAAGGAGGAGAAATAATGTGCCGATAGAAATAAGGAATGGTGTAGCCAGAGTTTCTTAGTTGGAGTGAACTTACAGAAGATAAATTTGAAATTAAAAACTATTAACAGAAGAAAAACAGAAATTAAATAAAAATTATATGAAAGCTTATAGTAACAAGAATTATGAAGAAATATAGTTTTAAGGTGTGCTATATTTATGGGTTAAAATGCTCAATATCAGAGATAAAGTGTATGTAAATATAAATGTGAACATTGAAGTCAACACTCTGATGCATCTAGCATGAAACAGCCTATCACCTCTGAGTGTTGACTTCAATGTTCACTTTTATATTTAGTAATAAGAATTATATACTGGATTACTCTGCAATGTCTCCTCTGGATATTGCTGATTGTAGCTCTCCACAACATTCCTTGTTGTTCTTAGCAACATCTCTCCATTTTCTAAACTTAATCTTTGCTTATGATAATAAGTTATATATTAGATTTCTACTCTTCTACATGCAGTGTTCCTTCATGATGTGGCCAATCATGGCTCTCCACAACATCCTATTCCCTGTAGCCCTGAACAACAACTGTCCCTTTGCCAAAACTACTAACCCCCTTTGTTCTGCTATCCATTCACACATAGAAGTTAAAATAGACATTAAATTTCTGTTGAATATTAAATCTAAAAAGGAATTAAAAGAACAGTTAGGATTTGCATTTTGTTCATTATTCATCAGGAAAAAAAATATTTTTACCTGTGAAGAAATTTTATGAAAAAAAAACAAAAAAACTTCCATTCTATATTTTACCTTTGCTTTATTGTCATTAGCCCAATTAAAATTTGAATTGCTATCACCACTTTAATGTCCAACTGTCAGATTTCCCCAGATACAAGAATATACACTTAATCCTGTGATTTAGGTTGAGGCTGCTGGTAAAGATACCATTTGTAGACAACCTTATAGAAAGAGATTTAAACCAAAAGAGATTTTCTTTTTCCCATGATAACTTAGCAACATTTGTCCTGTTGCCAAACTTACTGCTCATACTTTATACAAGATAAAAAGATACTAATTTGTTTTTGTTTCATTAAATTTAAAATGAAATTAAAATAAGAATTATGGTCTCTATTCTGTTCATTGTATGATATTCAACAAATATCAATCTATCCCTCCATTCATGGATGCATAACATCTGCCTGATCAAATAAGAAATTTATATTCAATATTTATTAAAAAGAAATACCTTATAAATATTTATTTCTAATTTTAAATATGTACCTATATATACTACAGTTCAAAAGTTTGAGGCCACCTCTAGTAATTTTTTTTAAATTGGCCCCAAAAGTAGTTCTTTTGTACTTTAAATAAGAAAAAAACTATTATAAATGCTAAAAAAATGAGATGTGATTATTTTATTAAAAATTTTATTATGACAGAAAGAAAAAAATAATTTTATGATTAAATTTTGCTCTTGTCAAAATATCCTCCTTTAACTTTGCTTCCTGCAGCACAAATTTTTGGCATTCATTGCAAAATCTGTCTATATTTCTGAGATGAGGTATTATGTACACTATTTACATTATTCGAACTATTGTCCTCATTTTTGTTGCCATATTTATTACAACGTTTCGGCCGCTGGATGCTCCAGCCTTCTTCAGGTGGTTGGAATGTCAAACTGAACCCTTTATTTTGCTCACTGGGGTAGACTGTTCTAGTTCCATGTGCCATGTTTTAATGGATGTCAGTTATCAGTTATCTCCTGTTAATTCCCCTCTCCAAGTTCTCCACTGCCTTAACCGGGTATTGAACTCACACTGTTTGGGTCCTGTCACTGGATCTCATCAATGCCTTTATCCACTCTGCCATGTGTCCTTCCATTCTTTTTTCAATGACTAAAACCTCTGTCTATATCTCTGAGATGAGGTATTATGATTACTTACATTAGTTACATTATTCAGACTGCCATATTCACAACGTTTCAGTCATTGTATGCTCTGGCTTTTGTCAAATGATTGGAATTATGAACTGAACCCTTTATTCCATCCACCAGGGTAAAAGTTCGTTTTCATTTTTTTTTCACTCTTCTATCAAGTTCATCCTAAGATAATTCTGGGATGGCTTCAAACTTTTGAACTGTAGTGTATATATTTATTTATATAAGTATATAAGACTGTTTCTTCTGTAACTTAGGTTAGTTTCACTTAGGTTATGTGAATTTAGGTTAGTTTACTTCTCCATGTGAATTTTGGGAGAAGTAGACTCATCCTCCCACCGCTCATCAAGATCATTAGTACAAAATAGATACAAACTGTTTCAACTGGAACTCAAACTTGGCATACTGATTCAGTTTTTTATGCTAATTATATGTCGGAGTTAACTCCTCCTTCAGTTCATAACCCTTTCACCAGGGGTCTTTCTTCCCTGGCTATAAATAGCCGCTGACCCTTCGCCTCTTTCTCTTTTTCTCTCTCAGGCCTTCATGTCGACACCTGGAAGTAAATTTCTCTTTTTCCTCAGGCTTTCAGCTTACAACCTCGAAATGTAGGCGCTAACAAGGGATAGCGTTTCCCAAAAATGCTGGGAACACGCTAAGCACAATAAACACACATATATAATATTCACACACACTTTGTCCTTTGTAACTGTTTCCATGTAACTTGTTATTAATATATATTTGTATACATATATTATCGGTCTTGTGTTTTGTTTGTTTTCTTTGGACTTAATTAAAAGTCCAACTTTCTCGTGTAGTTGGACCAGCTAGCAGGAAAATCCGAACCCACATGTGGTGTTCTACATCTACTCAACGACATAACAGCCATGGTCCACTACATATACACAGCATTATATATATATATATATATATATATATATATATTGGAGGCATGGTGAAATAATTGATAGTGGCACAGATTGAAGAATCAGAAATTCAAGCTTGAATTCCAGTCAAGTTTGTTATATTCACTTACATGCAAATATCCCTGGAAAAGACAAATCTATCTCTTCTTCCACCAGCTATGTGTAAATAGCAGGACAGACTACTGACTTATAGCCTGGGGTAGCAACCAGTCAAGGAAAAGGAAAACACTTAATTCAAAACATGAGTGGTTGGTGACCAAACCGACTCTGGTTTGGTGAGATGAGTATGTGAAACCCAGCAGCACAAAAAGCAAGAACTCTTAAAAGTCAGATCAACTCCTCGGAGTCAATGGACATCCACCCCCAACTATGGGTTAAATAGTCTCATCAACCCACCGTTGGCCAAACATGGTGAATATGGCTACAACTCTGAAGACATGGTCAATCCAATGGCAGTGAGAGAAGGATTTGAATTTGGATATATATACCAAATAAAATTCTCTTTTGTTGATTAAACATACCAAAAAAATTTTAATAAATTGCAAGTAAAAATAAGAAAAAACAAATATTTTCTTAATGCAAGCTGTAATTTCAAAATCGAATTTATTGCCATGTCAGCTGCTATGACAGTTGGTTTACTGCATCATACTAAACAATTTTTCCCTCCAGAATCTGTTTTACATATCTATAAATTTACCATTCATCTCTGCTTAGAATATTGCTGCCACATATGGTCTGGTGCTTCTACTATATATTTAGAGAACCTTGATAAAATCCAAAGAAGAATCAGCAGCATTATTGGTCCTGATCAGGCATCTCAGCTTCAGTCACTTTCCCATCACCGTAAATTTGCCTCCCTGTGCCTTTTCTGTAAATTCTTTCATAATAATTGTTCAAATGAGCTCTTTGCTATGTTACCTAAACTTTATGAATTTAAGGACAGTAAGAGGCTGGTAATGAGGTTTAATCAATTTAGAGTTGATTTGGTTAGATATAACGATAAGTTCAATGCTAACAATTTCTTTTTTTGCACTCCTTTTTCATGGAACTCTCTTCTTGCTTCCCAGTCAACTTTAATCTCCCAAAATTTAAATACAATGTCAATTGCTCTCTACCATTTCCATGATTACTCTTCTATTGTTCTCACTTTTTAGTAATGTTTTTGTTTTCTAATTCTTCTACACCCAGTAACCCCCTTATGTCTTAGTGGCTTTACTGCCTTGCTTGGGGTGAACCAATTAGAATAAAATAACCAGACTGAATGACTGACATTAGCCTGCTTTGTCTGGATTATCCCCCTATTTATTACATATGAGACAAAATAGAAAAGACAGAAACCAAGAGAGAAAATTTAAAACAAAATGTGTCTGATTCCTCTGTTAATAAAATACAAAATATTAAATAAATTACAAGCAACTGAATCATGATAGAAAGAATACAAGGCTATTTACTGGAGAGTGTCAGATAATTTGAATATAACTCAACATGGGCATAAACATCTGAAGTTTCTGAATAGATCTTATCATAATAAAAGAAAGAAGCAAAAATAATTCAACCTATTATTCCCCTTCATGACAACTGATGTTATTCTATAGCCCAAGATAAATGCTTTGCAGCTATGAGTGGGTGGTAGGGGGTTCCCTTAAGCCAATCCTGTTTATGTTTGTTGATAGGCAAGCCATGTTGATTCTAAATGTGCTGTGAGATTTGCTTCTCTGTGACATCAACCTTTGGTGAGCCTATCAGCCAAAAAGGATTTCTTAGCTTCAGGCACATGAAACACATACAAATGGAGATGATAATATCTTTTCAGACACCAATCAATGGGCAAAAAAATGGTGGCTTTGTAATGAAACTGGGTATGATGATAATAGAGAATTTGTAAAAGCTCATATACTGGGTATATGACCACTAGTATCTTATGCTTTGGAAGTTGGGTAGCTAATATGAATGGCTTTCATGAAAAATGGTTTCTTTTTCAGAGGAGGAAAGGGGTCATTCATTATATTCAAAGACTTCATTTTGCTGCAAGTTAGTGTTGAAAGATAAAATGACATCTAACAGAGAGAAGGAAAATAAAGTTAATAACAAAAATATAAGAAAAATATGAATTAAGGGTCAAATAAAGGAAGAATAAAAGAAGGAATCAGAGAAAAGATTTAAAAGAAGGATAAGGTTCAAATTTTATTCTGGATAGAGTGAAATATAAAAAAAGTCAAATGAAAAATGGAAGAAAAAAAAAGGAGGAAATATTTATAGCAAAATGAACAAATAATTGAATAAAGGTTTATAAAAAGTATTTAATAAAAAAAAATAGAAAAAAGTATGAGAGGAAGAGAAAAGTTAAAAAGGAGGAAAAAGAAAAACATGCTGAAAGTAGAGAGGGTATAAAAGTTAACTTATGGAAGTATAATGAACACAAAATGTATTAAGCTAAGATTGGAAGAAAGCTGCAGTGAATATTTTTATGAAAATGATGTTTGGTCATTGTGACAAAAATATATTTTTTTAACTTGCAAATATTTCCTTGCATGCATTTACCCTGTTAAAGATTTGGCAGGAAGCAGGAAAAATGGACTGCATTGAAGCAGAAGTTTTGAAAGGGTTGATGTCAAAGAGAGCAATGTTCTTATAGACTAGTAGAAGAAATAAAAAAGATGGTGGTAAGAACTCTGATGTAAAAAGAGATAGTCTGGCAATGCAAGTTCAAAAGGAAAGATTGTTTCAAATTATTAAGAGAAAATCTTACTTGCAGAACACTGTGAAATGAAGAGAAAAGAAAATGGAGGAGCAAGTAAAAATGAAAAAAAAAAAAAAGCAAAAAATGAGAATCAGGAAAAATGAGGAGGAATTTGGTTTATAAAAAGTGTGGCTGAAAAATCAAAACTGGAATAATTGAAATTTAAAAAAGGTTGGATTAAAAATGTAGGAAAACTAATCCTTGTGGGAAACAAGAAAGTGGTATTATCATATCATTAGATGCCAAGATAGATTTTTATGTATGTATGTGTTTCATATAGAAAGAAAATGTTTTTGTGTTTTTATATCGAAGAAAAGTATGTGTTTGTGCATAGAAAAATATTTGATCAATAGAATTTCTTATTGATGAACTGGTTAACTAAATTTATATATGTGGAATTTTTTTTAATACTGGATCACACACATACAGAAACAAATTAATATATATGAACATACAAACAAACATATATACTAGTATAATGTATAAGAACACAAAAATCAATTGCCAATATATGTATGAACATATTCAAAAGGAATACAAATTTTTTTAAAAATAATATATATATATATATATATATATATATATAATGAATGAGAGAATATGATATATAAATTTCTATATATTAGAACAATGCTAGGCAACTGAATGACAAAGTTGAAAAATTCTGCATTATGCATTTTATTCTCTAGAAAGACTTCCTGGGATGAAAGTAATGTTTTTATTAATGGAATTACACAAAAAATTTTAAGCTCAAAAATATTTAATTTAATATTTCCACATCTTCAGCAATTGCACTTGATACATAATTGTAATCAACTTTTGTATTTATTTTCTGGTGAATTTCCTGCTACATATATATATAATTCCATCAAAAAAATAAAGAACATTACTTTAGTCTGATGAAATCCTTCTAGAGGACAAAACATGTTATGCAGAATTTTTTCCACTTTGTCATTCAATTACCTATATATATATATATATATATATATATTATATATATATATATATATAATACTAACTTTTCAAAGTAAAAAAGTATTCAAGTGTAAAAAGTACAGCTTATAAAGTGTAAAATATAATATATATATATATATATGAAAAATATTACCTCAGCAACTTATGTATATATCCTGGCCAGATAATTTCTATTCACAGAATGAAATTTAAGTTGCTGTGGTTATATATATATATATATATAAAATACTGACACCACTTGGTATTGACCTCAGTGTCCACTTCATATGCATAAATAAATTTGATAGTTATGTATCAGATCAAATAAATTCGTTGTTAGATTGTATTGGCATAAATGAAAAAGTTGAACGATAAAGTGTAAGAGTATATGTTTATATTTAGGTATATTCATACACTTTATCATTTATTATATTGACACCTTCACTATTGTGATGAGAGGAATAGTAATTTAGAAAATAACAAACTGAAAATATATATATCTGCAGCTGAATGGATTAATAGACAGCAATTAGTAACTATCACACAGTATATAAATGGTGTCATTATCCAAAAACAAGTAATACTATATAGAGTTAGCGTGGAATGACAGTTGATAATTTTACTGAAGCCATGAAGAACTAACAGTTTCAGTTTTCTTCTGATTACAAGTTATAGTAGTTGGCAAGGTGGAAAACAATGAAGGTAGTAGCAGTGCATGAATGCTTATCAATAAATGATAGTGGTGGTTGCAGAGGACCCAGACCGAGTCACTGTTTAAGCTTATTGCATAGATTTTCACCTTTTCAAGACTGGTGTGTCCATCTCAGTTGCATAATAAACACAAGTATGATATACAAGGCCTGGGCCTGGCAGTATTTCTTCTGTGCATACTTTCTCTGACTCCTTTCTTTATATCTTGAAACAAACTGTGTTTCATGTACTATGACCATATTCTCTCTCTGTCTCTTCATCTATATATATATATATATATATATATATATATATATATATATATATATATATATATAAATGACCTTTGAAAAAATGACATTCTGGAAAATAGATATGATTTCTTTTTGTTTCTAGTTTTTTCAAATTTCAAATGTTAATATGTCAGGTAACTTTCTATTTAGTGGAAAGTTCATAATGCACAAATAAAAACAAAGAAACCAAAAGCATTATATATATATATATATATATATATATATATATATATATATATATAATATGTGTGTGTGTGTGTGAAATTGGAAAAGAGTAAGATAGAAAATAGGAGAGAGATATATAAATTGAACTTATCTTGCTGGACTTGACAGTTGAACTTTTGTAGTGTAGGCTTCTTGAAATAATTTTTCCTTTTTTTTTTCTTTCACTTTTGCCATTAACCTTCAAAGTTCCAATTCATTCTTATTCTTCATACTTTAATATTTTTTCTTTTCAAATCCTATTTTATTCACCATTCACCAGTTCCTACTCTGAACCATATTCTTCCATGTTAATATTCTCACCTTGTTTTCATGACATTTAAAGTCCAATTTGGTATTTCCTGGTTAATATTTTCATCTTCAAATATCCCATTTCCCTTTCCAATATTAAAAACTTTCAGGTTAATATATTCACTTTTATTAAATATATCAAAATTCTCTCTTTCTGTATTTTGAAACCTTTTTTACTGATGCCTCTCAAAATTACTACAACTATGATTTATCATATTATGACACCTGTGGATACATTCAAAATATTTTGCATCTTATTAAAAAAAAAAACTCTTCTTCATTCAGTTTTAAATCATTACATCCTTTTTAATGATATTTATCATTTGAAATTTATTCAGATCTTAAATGAATTCACAAAATCTATCACTGCTTCACAACAATATGTTCACCTTCAAATATATAGATATATTTCAAATTAAATTACAATTGCTTATATAAGAACAGAGTATTTTATTTGTGAATCAATTCACCCTTTCAGTAATGGTTAGAATTAGTTTTGTCAGTTTCATTCTCATTGGGTATGGATTATCAGAGGAATGCAAACAGTTTTGACTTCTTCTATGTACTGTGTCCTTTCAATATCCACTTGATATAAAGTTTTACATCATACAAAACTCACAAAATGGATTTCATTTTCTTGTTTCAATTTATAATCTCTTTATTATAAATGAACATTTATTTTCTTAGATATATTGAAATTGAAACTGGTAGTGATAGTAAGTGAAAGAAAATATTTGAGCAAATTTATTTGTAAATGTTTTACACCATCAAAAGCAAAATGTATTTATGCAATAAGAGGTAGAAACAAGAACAAAAATTTTTTGAAATGACTTTAAAAAGGTCAGTGTAATTTTCCCAGGATGTTTCTACAAGGTATATCCGGAAAGTATCCAGCCCTTTTGAATATTTCAAGAACTAGTTGTGCAGCTCTTGATGTAACTTTGCGAAACTGGCGCCAATCAGAAGAGACTGCTTTTTTAATTGTTTTGATAAAATCTCTCCTGTATGTTTACTTTGAAGAGAGATGCAATGAGTAACCTCATGCACTGTGTTAATGCCATATTATAGCAATGCATCAGCTCATTCTTCATGTCCATCTTTGCAGGATTTTTTCTTTTTTGGCAAAACTTTGACTCAATTAAATATGTTAGCCCTACTCCAGGTCAGATTTAGTTCTCTGTGACATTTGGCTTTTTTCTAAAGCTAAGGTAGATTTAGACTGAAAGGAAGATTTTAGACTTTGGACAAATTTAAAGACAACATGCCAGGGCAGCTGATGAGAATAGTTTTAAGCTATGATATATTTATGGGTAAAAGCATATAGAAATATAAATGTGAACACTGACATCAACATCGAGGAAAGTGTCTGTTTAATGTTTGGACACCATCTTTCAGGCCATTATATATATATATATATATATATATATATATATATATATTATATATATATATATATATATATATAAGATATATTTATCATTTTAGGCAAAAAATTATATATATATATAAATACAGAATTATAATTAGAAAGAGAGAGAAAGAAAGAAATACACACACATGCACATACATACATACAAATAAGTGTGCATGAAAAATAAAGATGAATATATGTACACATTGTTTCTTTTTAAACATTGATAAAATTAATGTTGATATACTTTGTGGTTGTGTAATTACAAAGATAAGACCAAATATTAAATGTGCTTTTATTCATTAGAAAAAGAAAAAAACACATTTTAATTTTTACTGAGAAGCTGTCAAAAATCACCACCTTTTCTTATGTAGAGAAAAATTGCTCTTAAAACTGCTTGTTTGAAAAAATTCTAAATAATTTATGCTTGGGTGCTTCTCCATACATGTGTGCAGTGAAAAAGAACAGTACATAATAATTCAATAACATATTTATAAAAAAATTGAAAGTAACACCATTTTTAAATTTGTGTATTTCTATCGTCTAAATTTATAAATATAAAGAAGCACAATTATATATCTATAAAAAATCCCAATTTCTATATCTATCTATATATAGTTCTGTGAGCAAAACATTAAACAAATTATGTTTCTTTACTTTAATCTATTTTCTGTATAATAAGAGTATATTTATACTTTCTTTCTGTTTATGTATATAAAATATTAAAGAAACAATATTTATTATTTTTTTTCTCTTTATCTACATAAATATTCACATTTGGTACCCATCACTTCAAAATACACACCTGCTTTATTCTTTAGTGATCAGGAAAAGGACAGTAGCAGGTGTGAATCCCAAGTGTCTGGATTCATCTTTTTTTTTTTTACTTGTATTTTCAAATGTTGAGAATTTGTTTTAAGTTTATCCTTGCATTGATTCAAAATCTACACTTGGAAAAATGTCTCTATTGTGGTTAATGTACTTGTGTGTTTTCCCTTAAAACCATAGGCTGTTTTTTATAACCAATTAAAAGCCAGGATTTAAAATGGTCATTTTCAAGACAAACAGATTCCATTCACTTGGATAATTTGTATGACACAATCTTCTTTAATAATTTTTTTATTTGTGCCAGACAAAGCTGAATTAATATGAAACATACAAATTAACATCTACCATTCTGAAAATAGAAGTACGAGATTACTGTAGATGAGATTATTTTAATTAAGAGACCAAAGCTGCTAAAGTTGTATTTGTATCTCCTGTGGAGATATCTTTACCATCCAATGAGTTTGCAACCAAATTATATGGAATAAAAGCAAAATGCAAACAGACTGAAATTTTATAAAACATTTATTCTACAGGAATAGAATAATAAGATTTTGATTGTAGAAAGATATGCCTTGCACTGACCAGAGATTCCATGTGTCTACATTTTGAAACAAGAAAAGTATGACTTACTCGGCTGGCTATATAGAAATATGAGAACATATAGAAAGTAAGGGAAAGTTTCTATATGATAGCATTGATTTATATATACACCAGTCAGCTGTTACTACAGTATTTTTCTACAGCCAATGGTATCTGTTTTGGCTGAAACTCACTATGCTGCTAATTATAACACTATAATTAAAGCAATGAAAATATACTGAAATAATGCATTGCATATGCTTATGGCCATATAAATATTTAAAAAAATGTTTTTGAAGTTTTTAAAGATCCTGTATTATCATTATTATATACTAATTTTACACTAGTATAAGAAAATAGAATGTGAACCCTACACTTTGAGGATAAAATAATGGGTTCAGGTTAAAATTTCCAATAAGTTACATCTGACTCCTAAGAAGGTCAAATAATAAAAAAGATGAAATACTGCGACTCTAACAACCAAGGTGTGGATACTAGTCCAAGCAAATAAGTATATCATAAGAATCAACAGTATGGGTATCATGAATGAAAAAAATCAACTTTGGTGAAACACATTCTATGAAGAATACATTTTTTTAATCAATTCACCCCAAGGAAGGCAATGATGCCACTAAGATGCAGGGAGCTACTGAAAGTGAAAGAGAATGAAAAAGACTGTAAAAGGAACCGGAAACTGAATCCTAAGTAGGAAACAAAGGATAAACCTCTACCCCTGCTTAAAATACCAGGGAGGTGTGTGAACCCAATGATAGGTGAATGTATGTATTAGTACTGAGGAAAAAAAATGTCAAGATCTCACCAATCTACAGTTGAGTTGGCTAGATTTAACCATAAATTCTATGCTAACAGTTTCTTTTCTTGAACTTCTCATTTGTGGAATTCCCATCAGGTTTCATGCTTTCCAGCCAACTTTAATTTTCCTAAATTTAAACACAATGTCAATTGCTATCTACTGTCCTGCTGATTACTCTTCTTTTGTTCCCACTCCTTAGAAATGTTTCTGTTTCTATTTCTTCTACACCTGGTAGCTCCCTTGTGTCTTAGTGGCTTTACTGCCTTGCTTGGGATGAAACCAATTAAAATACAAAAAATTAATAAATGGTAAATAAAATTTCATTGTTTAAGATGTGGCATTAGAAGCATAGATTTGAAGTAGACTTTACAAGGAACCGGAAACCCAATACTAAACAGGAAAAGTGATCAAAATCTCCTCCTGTTCAAAAAACAAGGGATGAGTGTGAATTTTATTTTTTAAAGAAGAATACATGCAACATTAAAATTTTTATTTTCTCAAAAATCATTTAAAATGGATAAATTGCATTCCACAGTGTAAAATTTTATACAGTCATTCATAAATACATTGAATTTGTATATATGTACTGTAATACATTGATATATATATATAATAATATATCTACATGAATATGCATATACTGATACATAAAAGATCACTAAACAGAAATTTTATGCATATCTTTAAAAAGAGAACAGCATTTTTCAATTTCCGGTACATGATCCTATTTCAGTCAGTACTTCTATAATTGTCAGCCAGTATTTATTGAGTTTCTCTGCCCATATACATAACTTTACAGCTGACAGAATTTATACTTGATAAATAAAAGCCAAGTTTAATTTCAGACAACATGCAACAACAATGATTGTAGATATTTGGCCAACTGTTTTATGATATTGTTTACTTTCAGACAGCTATTTCTAAACAATATTTACAAAATAACTAATTAGCAGTGAAGAAGAAACATACACATATGAGTGAGAAGAATATATATATACAAGGTGCGATGGGTAAATTGTCGCCATTTCGTATTTTTAATTCTGTGCATATGTGTTGTTTGTTTTTGTCAACTGCACAGTATATTAGGGTCAGTTGGGCACATTTTGTGGGAAAAAGAACACCATGATGCAATTAATTCCACCAGAAATTTGGAAACGACATTCTGTACTGCTTGGCATTAACACTGGAAGCTCCAATATGAGCATTTCAGAATATTTGGATATCAATCTGCAGACAATGCAGAAGATTCAGAAAGAGTTAGATGAGTCTAATGGGGATTACAAAGGTACAGCAACTTGGAAAACTCATTCTGATTATTCCAACATGAAAAGAACTCCTGAATTTGTTGGTGAGAGCCTCAGACTCAAGACAGAGACCTACATCAAGTGCCTTGAGAAGGTAGTGCTGCCCTGTGTCAAGAGGATGGCTGCTGGAAGACCCTATATCAAGCAACAGGCCTCTGCACCATGCCATACAAGCAAGAGAACCCAGTCATTGTTGTCAGACAATTTCTGCAATAATATCACTCCTTACATCTCCTTACTAAATCCTCAGAGTGCAACCCTATTTGATTATTATGTGTAGGGCACAGCTGAGTGAGAGAGCAACAAAACTCTTTATAACACCAAAGATGAACTGAAGGCAAGGATTATGGCAACATTCAGCAACTTGAGCAAGGAGAACGTCCAGAATAGAGGCAGGAAATTCCAAAGTCATCTGGAGGCCATAATTGAAGCTAATTATGATTTTATTGAATAAATTTACTCTTTAATATATAAAGATATTTTTGTGTAATTTTGGTAAATATATCTGTTAAAATGAGATGTCAGTGTTCATTTTTGCGTAATTTAGACAACAATTTATCCATCGCACCATGTATATTAGTATTTAGTCTTCTTTTTAAAATTAGTATCATGGTAAATAACAAGATATCTGTTAAACTTTTACAATTCACATGCAGAATACAGAATTATATCAACAGGTAAGAATATTAATGTGCATGCACACACATATATGTTTATATATGTTTATGTGTGTATTTATTGATTGCACTATCTTGTCTGAAGAATGCCATCTCTTGAAGGTTCAACACATGACAATGTGCATATATATGACTCTTCAACTCAGCCTGAATCTTGCATGATCATTTGCTGATGTGACACTTGAACTGACTTTTGAGGTAACAGACTAAAATACATCTTTGTGTATTTTGGAATGTCTAGTCAAACAACCATCTCTCTTGCCACATGTAGGACAGGTATGCTGTGGTCAACGTGATGGAAAAATTTCCTCACCAGCTGTTGGATTCCTTTTTGAACTTGAGAAAGAATCTTTTGTTTTTGGTTGCTATATTTTTCAACATAATTTTATTTATGCAATTTTCATTTGATTATTAGCAAATAATCATTTTAAATGATTAATACAAGTATAAAATTTGTTACTAGGATGATTTAAATGTTATATTCAGCAGAATCCAGAATTTTATAGAGGAATATTTTTGTAGTCTTTCTGTCCATTTGTCAGGAGGTTTCAGCAATTGACTACTGATTCTTTCATTTTCATTATTTCTATATTAAGTTAAATATAATTTATGCAATATTTATTGGTGTTAGGTTAATTTTTTTACTTTTTGTGTCTGTGTCTATGTGTGTGTTTGTGTATATGCGTATGCATGTTATGTGTGAATGTGTGTAGAATGTTGTAATTATATATATATATATATATATATATATATATATATATATATATATATATATACACACATTTGTCTGTCTCCTCTTGATCTTTGATGAAGCTTTAATAAAAGTGAAACATGTTAGATTGACATGTGTTTTCTATTTGTTCTTTTATTTTATCATCCTGTTGGATTTTGATTCATATTTGATCTTTAACTTTATATATATATATATATATATATATATATATATATGTGTGTGAAAAGTGTATATAAATATATATATATATATGTATAATTATTTATATATTATATATGCGTGGTACTTATTAGAAAGCGCTCAATATCAGAGATAGAGCTAACATATTTGGTTGGATAGATGTGAGTTTGTGACCTGGGTTTTCACGCTTTAGGTTTGTCTGACGATCGCTAAAGCGTGAAACCCAGTGTCACAAACTCACATCTATCCAACCAAATATATATATATATATATATATATATATATATACACAAAGCTCAGATTAGTGTGGTACACAACCACGAGAGTGAATCACATAACTGGGATCAAAACCTTTTCACTTTCAAGTCATCTGCATAATTATTCTTTTAACACATTACTCTATAGCAGGTGCCCATAGGATTTCTAAAGTAAATGTGTATATTAGTTCTTCATATGTGTTTATTAAATCATCCAAAGTATTATCAAAACATTAGTAGTGAACAAAATTTCATACAGTTATTGAATGTTTACATGTTTATAACTAAAAATCTGTCAAATTTTAGCTGCTTTAATATCAAAGGTGATTTATTCATTTTTTATTAACTAAACCTTGATTTAATACAAATGAAAAATTATCTAAAATTTATCTCATGTACATTTATGATTGGAAATGGATAAGAATGAAGTCTCTAGATATTTTCAAAGTTCCAGACGATTAAATCTAATTTTAAGAGAAGAAAACAAATAAACAGATTTTAGTGAGAATGTAGACACTGATTTGCTTTACAAGCATTTGGATGAAGCTAATTCCATTAGCATTAGAACTGGTTGAAAAATTGATATTTTAAAATACACTTTAGTAATTCAATGAGTGTTACAAGATCAGGAAATTGGCATGCAGTTAATTTTTATTGGTCTCCAGCCTAATGAGTCAGTCTGCCAAGAGGCTCGCTACTTTTATTTAATTGTTCTGCAATGTTTTGCTGTGCTGCAAAAGTTTTGCAAACTTAATGATGGATGATGAATTTGAAACATGTGTCAGCATCAGATTTTGCATAAAAGTCAGAAAATCAGTAACTGAAGCCCATGATCAAATTTTGGTGAACATTCCTTAGGTAGAAAAATACCAAAACACAGTTCTGAGTGGCAAATATGTTTCAAGGCTGGTTGAGTATTAATTCAAGATGATGGGCCTTAATTTTGACCAGTAAACCAGCAAAATGGCAGAAAATATGAAAAAAATGAGAATCTCATCTGTGAAGAGTGACACTGAACCTTCATCTCTCTCATATGACTGGAATCAGTTGTGGAGTCTGCAAGGAGATCCTCATGGAAAACCTGGCCATTCATTTTATTGATAGAAGGTTTGTCTTCCCCCACCACAAACACACTAGTCCAATTCTAATAGTTTCTTCTCTTACACTTATTGCAGACAGAACTTTCTTCCAGCATACATGTCAACTAAAATCTTCAAAAATTTAAATTCAATGGTAATAGTCATCTTCTGTCCCAATAAATCTTGTTCTTTCTCCTCAGTAATGTTTCTTAGTGTATATATATATATATATATATATAAACAGCATTTTTTTATATTTTGTGTTGGTGGGTATTGTTTAGCTGTGTATATACTACAGCATATCCTATCAAAATCAAAAGAGAGGTACCTGTGAGAAATTGTTGTCAGCATCTTTATTAGTGTTTATTTCCATTAAGTGGTAATTTCCTATTTTTTCCAATATGGACCAGCACTGTCAGACAATGACAATGTAACAGTAAAAGTGTTAAATGAATAGTTTTGCTTTTTTTCAAATTTTCACTTCTACCATAAATATTTGAACCCTTACATAAGACAACTATGTTTTGGCTGAAATGACTATAATAAAATGTTATGCCAGACTAATTCTTCTATGTGCCATGTCCGTTCAGGACATTGACAATCATGGCTCTCCACAATTTACTGTTCTTAGTTGCCTCAAGTCACTTCTCCATCTGTCATGAGATTGTCCAGCACTGACTGCCATACAGAAGCACTGATATTATATAACAGTACTTTACTGTTTTCTTTCTTTCTGATTAAATTTTCTTATTTCTTAATACTAATATTTTAGAAAGTAGTTTTCACTATCACAATGTACCTTTGTATTTCTATGTCACATTTTCTGACCTCTGTTAAAACACTTTCCAGATATTTAAATTTTTGCAATTGTTTTTTTTTTGGTGTCTACAATTTTTAATCTGCTTCTACTTATGTTTTAATTGATGAATAAAATTAAGATTGTTATATATAAAGAATGATGCTAATGTGCATCCTTTACACTGATCTTTTTCTGATTTTCACTATAATGTGATTCATTTGTGCATCAAGATTTTGTTTTTTTTTTGTTATAAAATCATCAAGATAAAGCATTAACAATACTGAAGAGATAGTTACTTAGTCAGATTAGCTATCAGGCTCCTAACACGTTTAACTTTATATTATATAAAAACACCTCATTACAATTGGCTTGAAGTAAAGAAGCCTAACTATTGACTTAAAAGACTTGCACAAAGTCGACATGACTACAGCTAGATTTGATCATGAACAAATAACTGACATGATTAATATAAGAATAAAATTCTTTACTCGTGTACCACATGCACCATGTTTCTTACTACTTCCTGTTTCTCTGCAGACAATAAACCCAAGAGGATTTGGATTTCAGATTGAATTAAATAAGTGTATAAATTTGCTTTGACAAGAATTCCACCATATGTCCAACTGTATCTGTTGAATTAGCAGAATCTATTCTAAGAAGTCTGCAGAAGCCATCAGCAACTTTGTTCTGACAAGAATTCCAGCACTGTCTAAATGCCAAGCTGCACCACACTCGTTGAATAAAATATCTGAGACATGGCATACAATCTCTGCATTTTATCACATGATAAAGTTCACTTAAACATTCTTGAACAACATCTGGCCTGAAAGATCAGTTTGATAAATTCAGCATTTGCCCCATCTACAGTGATTTTAGGGTTGATAAAAAAAAGGGGAAAAATGAATTTTTTGGAAATAAAATCATGAGAAATATTTTCTTTTTTTCCCCCCCTGATCATCCTTGGAATCTATCATTAGAAGATGGAGAATATTTTATGTTTTTATATTTATTCTCTGTAAGCCAAAAGTGAACAAACTTTTATTTGGAAACGAACAACATGAATAAAAAACTGTCACTAACACATGATCTACTCTTTTTCTCAATTCAGTAACAAGAATAACTTTGGCAAAACTAGTCAGAATTCTCAGAAAGATTTTCTTTTTCTACTGCAAGACAAAAATAATGTAATGAAAATAAAGATATTTTTATAATCTATTAATTTTTCTTGGTTATTCAGCATGTCCAAGTTTATTTTCAATATTTTAGAATGATTTATTAGACATCATCCATAGTACTGTGCTTCTTGAATTAAATTGTATTTTAATTAAAACCTTTCTAAAGAGCTTCATTTAATTCACACTAGAGATTAAACCAAAGATTATTGATTTAATCTGGATGAGGAGGAAGATTTAATTTTATTACAAAATCAGCATCTATTTGATTTATTATTATCCTTAATACAACATTTATAAATAATAATATTTTTGTTCAAAGTGAAGAAAAAAATCCAGATATTGCTGCATATATATATATATATATATATATATATATGTATGTATAGATAATTGTTTCACCCCAAGGCAGCAATACCACTACAATGCAAGTGGGGTTATGAGGAATGAAACTGAAAGAGAAAACTGAGAATAGGTAGCAAAAAGGACAAAAGAGGAACTGGATTCAAGAAGACAAGATGGTGACTTGTGTTGCATTTAAAATTTTAAAGATTGTAGTTATCATGGAAGCAAGAAAATGGAAGGGATTTCCATAGATGAGAATGTGAGAAAAGAAACTGTTGGAGTAGAAGTAGTGGTTGCATTTAACTATTTCAACAGTAAAAGGGTGGGATTTTGATGCCAGTCTAGTATCATGCCTAAATTCATGTATTCATGGCACCAGGGAGAAAAGCTCATCAGAGCAGTTGTCATGAAAATATTTGTAGAAAAGACAGAGGGCAGCCACAGCACATTGGTGAGAAAATGACTGAAGTCAAGATGCCTGGTCAGGATTGATTACATTACAGATCCTTCTTTGTATGCATGACTGAATAGTAGATTTGCAAATGTGAAAGATGGATTTTGATGAGAAAAATTTTCTGGCATGACACAATGACCCAACTTTCCTTGCAGTAGATGCAGAGTAAATGTAATTAAAAGAACAAATTATTCTATAATTAAATTTGATCTTGGAAATATTATTAGCAAAACAAGCTAATGGCAACTTTGTAATTATTTACTAAGCAGGAAAGATTACTGTAGATATGTAGGAAAAGAAAATAAATTTTACCTATAACTATAATGTTTCACCAAGCAGAACTCAACAAGTGCATGCAAAGAATAAATAAGAAAGAAATTTGCAGTGGAGTTATACAATCAGCACCCTGACCAGAAATAATCATTTTCTTTTCATAATTTTATCTCATATTACTATAGATTAAGCACACCAGACCATGAATATCTCCCCCATAATATTTTTATTAAATTTATAGAAAGTTTATAAAGGGAATTCAGTCTGCTTATGGATTATAAATTGATTGCCCTGTGTAAGCCAAAAACAAAAATGCTCATGTGATCTCTTAACATTTAAAAAATTAGAAATCTTTCAAATTCATTAACCTTTTTTAAATAATAAGCTATCATATTCTATGTGCAAATTTTGTTTTTGCTAAAGTGGGGCTTTAACTGACTATAAATATACGTAGCAAAGTTGGTCTCCTATTAAAGTTTTTAAAACTCAATAATAAAAAAAATCTCTGTATATTTCTTACATGTGATATTATGACTAATTTCACTATTTACATTGTTCAGTCTGTTATCATCATCTTTATTGTTATATTCACAATGTTTCAGCCATTGTACGCTCCACCCTTCTTCAGGTGGTATATACAGGAATTTCTCATGACATGACCCAGTTGATAAAAACATAGGTCGAAGTAATCCAAAAGTGACTTGACCCAAAGAGTTGGGAGTTCAATACCTGGCAACAGCACAGGTAAATAAAAAATTTGAAATTAAACAAAAAATTCCAACATATATCACCTGAAGAAGTCCAGAGTAGACAACAGCCAAAGCACTGTGAACATGGCAATAAGGTGAGGACAACAGTCTGAACAATGTAACTAGTGTAAAATAATTCATATTGATGGTCTTGAGTGTGTAATCTATAGTAATATAAAAAAAATTCTTTTAAATATTATTGCTTAGATTCAAAGAGGAAGGACGGACATCAAGTGAACACATGCCGCTCATTGGCTTAGTGTCCCTGGCTTAGCCTGTCTCTTGAATATGGGCATGGGAAGTGTATTGAAGCTTCAAAATTCCTGCCATACTCCATTGACTTTGCATTGTTTGGGATTTATATCCAAAACCCTGACAAAGGTAATCCATCACTGTCAAAATACCAAACTCATGAGGTATTCTGATCTATCACTGACCATCCTGGCACTGGCCTTTGCATTCTGTAACAATACTACACCTACTTTTCTGTCTACTCTGATGTAGATGACATAGTGTACCAAAATAGCATCTCAATCAGACAAATACATCCTGAAAGGAGATTTAACTGCCTGACTGATTGTTTGGTGATATTTCCATAGAATTCTGTTATTGGTCTATATGTGGTTCTAAAACAATGTTAGACATTCTACCCATCAAACATATCATCATCAATTTAGAATAAGATATGGTAGTTATCCATTAGCATATATATCCACTTACTCCCTTGATCATTTCACTCTTCCTGGCTTGCTGCAAGCCATAAATGTTCCATACTGTAAAAATCTTTTTAAGGCTATTTTCTATCTGTCTTACATCTAATTTAGCAACATTCTTTGTTTCCAAATAAAATGTTATTGCATCTATTTCTAAGTTACTATATTATATAGTTTCTGCAATTTTATTATTATTTTTGTTTTCATTAGCCATGTAACTATATCTCTTTCAGCAAGAAATGTTTTTGCTATCTCAATAATTGTTATGGTAATTTACTCATGCATGCATGGACTCTCCCAGCGATAAATAGGAGCAGGTACTGCCTTTTAGAGAGGGAAGTTTCCAGTAGTCAGTTCTGACAGTCGGACCGAACATTCTTGCTGTAACACTCTCATTTGTATATGTTTGTATTACTGTTTCTGTTAATATATTTGTTTAACTCAGTTCCTCCCTTTGTGTCTTTATTTCTGGCCCTAACTAGGCCACAACAATAATTATTATCAATTCCACTGTTATAGAACTTATAAACCCAAATAGTTTTCCAATTCTTGAAAATCCAACACTGGCTGGATTTTATTTTGTTTAACTTCTTCTTAAGTCACTGCACTACACCCATCCAGTTTTGCACACAGAGTCTTGCCTGGGGTGTTAAGATTTCAAGGTTATTAAATGAATATGAATCTTCAAGATTGGGGAAAACTAGAAGATACTCCATAGTTTGTAACCACCTGCATTTACAGTTGGGATCATAATCAGTGGCATGTACCTATTGTTTAACTGAACAACCATGGCAATATTTTAATTAGCTACTCTTTTAACATATTTACATCCAACTCATCTAGCAATAACTTCTCGGCCTTCTGTATATAGTAAACTCTTTTCTCAATGATGGATCTTAAAACATCCTCTACAGCACACAGAATATCATGTTAATCTTTTCATTGATAATACCATCAACAACAAAAGATGTTAGAACATAGCAGGCCCATCCCAGTTTATTTTAAGTGGTAGACTAGTCTTCAAGTCATTGGGAGGCAAACTTAAATTTACTCACATCATTTTCATTAATTATTTATGGGGACAGACTAAGGGCCTGGAAACTAGCTATGAATCGGACATTAAAAAAAATAAATTTGATAAAGATCAAGAAATCCATAAAAAGCCAAGAAAAGCATAATTGTATTTGTTTTTTTTGTTTTTTTTATTAATCCCAAGATTTTTTTTTTGCTTGTTTTATTTTTTGTGGTAAAAAGATCATTGAGCCTGTTTCCTGATAGTTTCATTAAACAAGAGTGAAAGCTGAAAAGAAGCAATGTTTACAATCTAAAGGGGATCAGTAAATAATAAAAAACAGAATTTAAAAAATTACTTACAGTTTTTGTCCCCAAGTTGATGACTGCACACTCCAAGACAGCCAGTTCTCCCCTTGTCACTGACACGTTTGAAGGGGTGGGTATAAGCTGGGGCCCAGAATGCTTCCCATGTCTTTGATGTTTGGCTGTAAGAACAAGAAGACAGTAGTAAAATGAAGTTTCCCATTACATTCTTCATAGTTTTGATATCAGAAATGGGCAATGTTTAACCTACATGCTTGCAAAAAATAGTGTACCAAAAGGATGCTTATTCCTTTGTCACTGCTATTACTGTATACACTTTTGACTCCCTCAGCAATGTTTATTACTTTAAAAAGTGATGATTAGAATTTTAATAAAACCAAAATATATGAAAGTGAATTTATACATTTTCTTGATTATTAAGAATTGACAACAAAGATATTAAACACTATTAGATTGAATAAAATAACTTATTTTATTATATTGTACATGGTTTACATATATTGACAATTTTTTAAACTTTTTATAAATTTTTGAAATAAAAGATTTCTTTTCGAATTTATTTCTTTATAAAAGGTAATTAATAAATATTACATTGTGGTTCACACATAATCTTATAAATAAACATTGCCAAAAGAACCAAATAGCAGTGTCAAATGAATAACTGTCCTTTTGACACATTGTTTTATCTTTCAGGCATCAAGGTTAAACATTCCCTAGAATTATTTATAGTTGATGCTTTTAGGGGTTTTTTGTTTATTATAAGGACTTCAATTATTTTTAGACCCTTTTTACAGTTTGATGGGTGCATCACATTTGTATTCACAATGACTGTGTCGTGTTTCAAATTTGGAAAGATTTTATGCTGGTATACAAAACAAAAGCAGCCATTAAGAGCAAAACAAAACCATAACCTACAAGCTGTATTTGAGAATTAAAAACGTTTGCCTCCCAAAAACATACACACAATTTGCAATGATAAAACAAAATAATTGGAGATCGTGATTAAATTAACTGAAAGTAGTCCGAATAATCAATCATTTGGGAAGTTTCTACAGATACTAAATCATGAAAAGAAATCTCTTGTTTGTACATAAGAAAAAAACATAATTAATTTGTCAATCATTTTTAATGAAACATATATTAGAGAAGGATTGTTACCCAAATACACAACTATATAGTTGACTGCATGTTTAGGCAACAGGTTGTTTCTTAAATATGTATTACTGAATATGAGTGACCAATAATTTTTCCCCGTGACAATTTTCTATTACTATGCTCTAGGTAAGTTTCTAGATGCTATAGCTTGCTCAAAGGTGACATGGAAGTGTGCCAAGAACTAAATAACTGTAGCTGGTCACTGGAAGCAAAACATCAAAGTCACTGAACAGAGATTTATAAAAAGAAATAAAAACAACTGCGTGTATAGATATTGGTAGATCTTTGTCTTAACAGTTCTCTGAGTAAATAATGACATATTGTACAGAAACTTTTCTTCTGCTGATTCACTGCCATTGTTTCATTCACCATTCTACTAAAAGAATGAGAAAGAGAAAGAAAAGCTCTCATGTAAAAGCTAACTCTTCTACATATTGAAAGTCTATTTACATGTCATCATTTTGTCTTGAAATAGAATTCCTCCATATCATTTTTCTTTTGTTTTTGGGTGTAATATGAAAAAAAAAATCAGAACACTAATCATAAGACAAGGAAAAATATAACAGAAAAAGATTAGAGTTGCAAATTTTGGAATTTCAGGTTTATTAACAAATAAAAATATAAAAACACACTATCAAAATTCATAGACACACAATTATATATTCTCTTCTTTCCAAACAGTCTACAAATGTCATATATATATATATATATATATATATATATATATATATATATTAACTACAGTTAAGTAATTCTTTTGTATATATAAAAAAAATATATATTTAAAATATATATTAATTCCAGTTAAGTGAGTTCTTTTGTATATATATATATTAATTACAGTTAAGTAATTCTTTTGTATATATAAAAAAATTATTATTATATATATATATATATATATATGTATATATATATATATATATATTAAGACATTTTTATGTTCATACATTCTTTTTCTAGATACATTTATATCTGCTCAATGCGTATCCAAATGTAAAAAAAAGATGTCACACATTATGAAATGGGCAAAGTCCGACAATTATTTTAAGACATTTTTATGTTTATACATTCTTTTTATAGATATAAAATAAATGTAGATATAAACATGAAACTATCTTAAAATAATTATTGGACTTTGTCAATTTCATAATATTTAATAATTACAGTTAAGTATTTTTTGCTATATGAAGATATATAGTTTTAAGTTGTGCTATATTTATGAGATTAAGTGCTCAATATCAGAGCATATATAAATATAAAAGTGAGCATTGAATTCAACACTCATAGGTGACTTTCTGTTTCATGCTAGATGCAATCATTTTTTGTTATATATATATATATATATATATATATATTAGTTTTATATTATATATTTTTCTTAAAATTTATTATTATTATTATGTCCCTCCTTTTGTGAACTTTATTTGACATATTGTTGTAACTCAGTTTTAAAATTGACCTTCCTATCTCTTTACCTTCCCTTACTAGTCATTAACTTGTTCACTTTTCTTAATGTAAGCCCCTAAGAAAACTTTTCTAGGTCATTTTATTTTTGCTTTTGTTACATCTTGCATTTTTTTCTTATTTTTTAATTTTAATCTTTCTATTTCTTATCTTTTTTATCTTGATATATCTGTCTGTCTGGATATATTCATTCCCTTTTATAAAATGTAGTCAGTCTGATGAGTTGAATATGGCTATATTCATCAAAATAAATTTATAACCGACAATGTATTGTTATGGTTTATCCCTAATTATTATTATAATATGCTTTGTATCATACATTGAGCTCTCATATGGATGAAAAGTCCGCTTTGGAATAATCCCTACGAATTACAATTTGTTATATATATATATATATATATATATATATATATATATATTAATGGTCAGATGAAGAAACAGTAGAGTTAAAACGTGTTCAATGCACTTGAGAAAAAAAAATAAGTAAAAATAAAATTAACTTGTAGAACTTTTAACTTTAAAATCAATAATGTTGATAGCAGTGGAAGTGCATGCTGAAGAGTCCCAAAATGATGAAATGGCTGTCCAGTGCTTTCTGCATCAATCTTTAAAAATTGACCTCCTGATTTTTAAAGCATATATGATAAAAATATGGTTTTAAGAACTGTTATATCTATGAGTAAAAGTGCTTAATGTCAAGGGTTAGAGCAGAACGCAGAAAGCACTGAATGGCCATTTCATCCTTTTTGGAACTCCTTGTAGATGAGAGTGCAAGAGTTTTTGCTGGTTGTTTTCTTATATGGGGAGGTAATAAATGTGTTATTATTTGTGTCTATTAAAATGTTAAGAAAAGGGATTTTGTTATCTTTGTTAAGTTCGTATGTGAACTTGAGGACCACTACAAGAATGAATATCCTAATTACTTCATAGAATAGCACTTATACAGAATTTAATTAACCAAGCACAAATTAATCCTGCAACAAAAAAAGACTTTCTACACTAAACTAAAAAAATATTAAGTAACTCTCATTAATAATTACTTCCCAAATCACATTGTAGATGAACAAATAAGACGACTTATCAAAAATCTCAGCACATGGCAAATATATTTGATCTTCTTGGTGCTATCTAAAAAACAAAATGACATATCATCTCATGAGTTATTCACTCATATCCTTATCTGTGATGTTTTTACATTTAAGTTCTGATCACTCTCCTTAATAATATATTTTTTAATGCTAAATTTTCACATAATGCAAAGTAGAGGGTTAATGCTAAAATGGTTATGATGAAAGAGTTTTGATATAGGTGAAAGAAGAAGTGGTAGGAAGTGAAGATAAAGATAGAAAGAATAGATTACAATTGACACTTAACTGAGGCTAAAATTGTAGTGTTTAGGGAAGCACCTATACAAGATTCTGTTCCATAAAGTGGTAGTATTATTGATGAAGCTGTTTGATGGAAATGAGGCTGATTCAGCTCCATGGAAAGCCATAAAGGTCTTAACCAGTAAAACTAAAGAATGAAGCTCATCTGAATGTTTGCCATGGAAATAATGATATAATAATAACAAACAGAATATTATTCTTATCATTGCTGTTTTTATCACTTCATTTTAGCTAATATGTTCTTCTTCTTACCACAAGTGTATAATTCAGCTTCTTTAAGAACAAATATTATAAATAATAAAGATTAATATTTTAAAGAAATAGATACTATATAATTTTGTGGCCAAGTGTTAGCATTCTCACCCTGAATCCTGGGTTTGAATCTCACCATTGTTGCTGACTTGTCAAGGAGGTGCCTTCTTGATGATGACTTGGGGAGACAATCACAACATGAAAACCACATCACTGGTTGGCCTAGGACTTGTGAGTGAAACTGGATAAATGAAACTGTTTGGAAGTCATCAATGGTTGTGTTAGCATGAAGTCACAAGTCATCATGATAGAGGCTTTGAGAAATGTTTATAACTGTTGATCACGCCAGATAATGAGCTCTCTTCCAGAAACTGTAATTAAGGACCGTTCAGCAGAGTTGCAGTATAAATTACAGGTTGGCTTTGTATATATTGAACAAGCACAAATCTATCTGAGCAGTATCCACAATATTAGCTAGTTACTTTAGCTGACAGACATACTTGGAAACAAGTAACCAGCAATACAGATACTTACTAAATAATAATTCTCAATTATTTGATTATAACCATCAAAATTGACAAGTCCGGTGTCACTTGATAAATTTAGATTCTTAGCAACAAACATCATCATGAGGTCACATATCTTAGGAATGTACGTCTTTTTATAAAACCTGACTGAACAAGTGAAGTAGCTAATGTTAAATTATAAAAGATATGGAAATGACTGTTTTATTTCAAGAAACTAAAAATATTTTTATGTTTATTGAGCTTACATAATTTAATTTATTGCATATCATGTAAATAATGAATCTCATTTCCTAATTCAAGAAGACAGTTCTCTTATTTTATGCAAAAGAAATAAAATCAAAATCATTAATTCACTTAAGTCTACTTTAATTTTATCCCATAATTGTAAACTTTTGTAGAAATGTAGCAACTTAAAATTTTCTTATTTTCCTTAAAATAGAAAAAATTACTGTGGAAGAAAACATTTTGAGATTATGATGCAAACTTTTCTAAAACATTTATAAAGAATAGTTTAATGTAATAGCTTAATTATATATGAGTTGTGACAATTTAATTCCCAGAATGCTTCTGTGAATGCAAAGTTTCTTTACTGTCACCTTCAAACTTACTCTTCTTGTAAAAGTACTCTCCTTTGTGAGACAGTTCCTATGTTCCCTGTCTACACTGTGTGGTTATTTCTTTGGTATATCAATGTTAAACTGAATCTTTGTCAACAAGTTTATTTTCATTAACTGGGTAAAATAATAATATCAATTACCTCATTTCATGCTTTTTATATCTTATTCAAGTTATTCTGGAAAAGAACTGATTTAGTTAGTTAATTAATTTTTGACATTAGAAACCTAACTAAATAGTTCCTGTAATTCACATATTTTACAGGATTGTATTATTTGTTATTCATTAATTCTAAAGCATGTCTGAAGTATAACCAAACACACTATCACCAAAATACTTGGTCATGGTTAAGTTTTAGTTAATGATAAATAATACTTATAGTAAATGATATTCAATAAAGGAGAAAAAGCAAATTTATCACATACTTTTTATTAGCTTTGCTATCATCTCATACAATATTTCAATGTTCAACATAATAATGCTAAATTTTAATACAACAGTAGAGAAACCTTGACATCAAACCAGAACATAAACAGTCTTGGAAGCATAAACATAATAGACATCTTGTGTGGCATAAATCTACACCTGGTCGCTTTGAGGTTACATTCCAGGACAAATCTTTGATGTAACAATGAGTGCAAATTCTACTTTGTTTTTTCTTTGGGTGAGTTCAGTATATACTAATGCCACCGCAGATCAAATTCTTTTAAATTAAATTCAGATCATTTGGTATTTTCTGGTATTAATTATCTACTACATTATTATATAGCACATTTTGCTCATCAGTAAATGATTGATTTAATCAATCCACAGCAGACATTTTTCAGAATTTTTGTGAATTCAATGGATATAAGAGAAAAGGAACATTACTTTGAATCTAGTCACTCAAATTTAATGTATATTACCACAATATCAGGCATTGAATTCAAACTTTTTCTCTTTTCAACTAGACCAATTCTAGTCACCAAATTTAATGTATATTACCACAATTGATCAAATCTTTTTCTCTTTCAACCAGGCATTGAATTCAAACTTTTTCTCTTTTCAACTAGACCAATTCTAGTCACTCAAATTTAATGTATATTACCACAATATCAGGCATTGAATTCAAACTTTTTCTCTTTTCAACTAGACCAATTCTAGTCACTCAAATTTAATGTATATTACCACAATATCAGGCATTGAATTCAAACTTTTTCTCTTTTCAACTAGACCAATTAAAATGCGGCAATCAATGGAAAGCATCTGGAAATGGAAAGATGTCATTTTCCATCAGGACAACTCAAACCTCATACTTCTTTGCAGACCTGACAGAAATTGGTACAGCTTGATTAGGATGTCCTACGACACCTGAGCTTGCATCATTGGATTACTACTTATTTCATTACCTGAAAAATTATCTTAATGGGAAGAAGTTCAATTCTTTACAAGCTTGAACAACTACTTCCTCTCCCACAAATATGTAAATTCTGGGAGGACAAAATTAAATAGCTGCCTAAAAGGTGGCAAAAAAGAGTGGAATGAAATGGTGTACATATCTATAAGTCTACGATTTGCTCATGCTTAGAATATTGCTGCCACATATGGTCTGGTGCCCCTGCTATTTACCTTGAGATCCTTGATAAGATCTAAAGAATAATCAACAACAATATTGGTCCCAATCCTGGCATCTCGGCTTCAGTCACTTTCCCACTACCATAAGGTTTTCTCTGTCTGCCTTTTCTATAAATACTTTTATTGTAATTGTTCAGATGGACTCTTTGGTACCTAAACTGTATGAATCTAAGCACAGTACTAAACTGGTGTCAAGATCCCATCAGTTTACAGTTGAGCTGACTAGATGGAACTGTAAATTCTATGCTAACAATTTTTTTTTCAAACTTCTCACTTGTGAAACAATCTTCTGGCTTCATGTTTTCCAGCTGACTGTAACTGGCAAAAATTTAAATGCAATGTCAATTACTATCTACTGTCTTGCTAATTACTCTTTTCTCTTCCCACTCATTATTAATGTTCCTGTTCCTAATTCTTCCACACCCTATAACCCTTGTGTCTTAGTGGTTTTACTGCCTTGCATGGGGTGATATCAATTAAAAAATAAATAAATGTACATAAATAAATAAATGTATTTGTTAAAAAATGTAACAAATTTTAGTTCAACCCAATACATTAACTCATATCAATATAAATAATCATAGAAATATATGGATAGGATGATGTGAAAATGCTTACAAATTTATTGAACTGCATGAAATCAGTAGAGATTACATTGCTTGAGGATTGTTGCTAAGTCAAATCGTCTTCACTTAATGATAAAGATTTATTAATTCTTAACTTTTTAGCCAATAAGTAGCAATGTGCACATAAGTGGTTTTCTTTTCTCTCTTATCAATGACAGCTATCATGAACATTGTCCTTATTTTTATAAATATACACTGCTGCAAATGTGTCCCAAAATTAGGACTGACTTTTTTAAAAATCAGACATGGGGACAAAAATTATAAACCTAGTTAGAAACTATATATCAAGCTTAATTATTTCTCTACAGACAAAGCTAAGCATTCCTCTCTTACCTGGGAACATCAAAGCTAGTTCAACTGTGTTAGGAAGTGGCAGTCAGATTTGCTCCAAATGCATGTTATTTACTGGAAAAGCCAAGCATGCAATTACCTGTTCAGGCTCTATGATGGGTTAGAAAGGAAAATACCAACATTGATATGATAGACTTCAAAGACAAGTAATTCAATCACTACAGAGAAATTATTGCACTTATGTTAAACCAGGGAATTGAATAAATATCAATAATTCTTTCTTATGAATTTTTTGGGACTCATTACTTTTTTTATTTTTGAATATACCAAATGAATTCTGTAAGTTTTTGTGATTCCAGGTATTGTGTAGATCATTAGAAATCAATAATTAAGACTGGTTTCTTGGCAAATTCAAAAATACTTATGTTCTGTTGTCAATATCAACTGAAAATCTTGGACTACAAGGAAGACATAACTAATTTCATGTAAATGATTCATAAATTTAACAAGAAAAATTAAAAATGGTCAGGAAATATCACTTTATTATTTATCAATATGGTTTAATAAATGATTTACAAAATAATTTTTGCTTAATGTACATACAAAATATAATAAACAGAATGGTACATGGTAATAACATTTTTAAATAAAGAATAATAGAACTTTCAATACTTCTATCTTATTTTTTTCATTTCAGTTGACCTTGGACCTCCACAACTTCCTGTCCTTTGTAGCTCTTAAGAATGTGTCTTTTTACTATCCCTCCTCTTCCCTGTTTCACCATCCATTTACATAAGTTCATTAGATATATTACTCTCTGCATTTCTCTACCACTCTTGTGCTCAATATGTCCTGTGTCAAATTTTCTTCTTTTTTTTCATGTGTCTACTGCCTCTTTTTATTTTACATATTATCATCTTTTTCTTTTCATTTTTATTAAAACTTACTTGTTGCTAACATATTCTATCCAAAGTATTTCCGGCCACATCTGTTGCCTCAAGATATTTTTGAATTATTTCACCTCAAGTAAGGTGATAATGCCACTAAGAAGCAAAGGGTTACTGAGAGTTAAATAAAATGAGGAGACAATTGCGATTTGCATTGCATTTACATTTTTGAAGATTGTAGATGTCAGGGAAGCAAGAAACTGGAGAAGAGTTCCACAGACAAGAAGTGCAAGAAAAGAATCTTTTTGAACAGAATATATGGTTGCAACTAGCTAGTTCAACAATAAAAAGGTGAAACCTAGTTGCCAATCTAGTAGTATATTTAAATTCATGGGGTCAAGATACCAGGGAAGAAAGCTTATCAGAACAATTGCCATGGAAATATTTATAGTCCAGCATTCACTACCAGATAGATGGATTCATTTAACATAATCATCTTGGTTGCTATACAGACATTTTGGCTGTTATAACCCATTACTTTTTCACGTATCTATCCTCAGTATCTCTCCCGGACCAAGACCTTTCAGAAGAGAACATAGCCAAGAACTGAGTGCATTCCATGATATTGTTGACAT